>JAIUZE010016727.1:0-21098 GCA_022085475.1 Heliosperma pusillum
TGGAATCCTTCGCTTTCTCTAGGTCTGCGCAGTCTAGGTTTAGGGTTGAGTCGTATCTTGGACATGTTATTAGGGTACCCTCTGAGCTAAGATATGTGCTTTGGATCTGGGCCATGTTATTAGTGTAACCGCTGAGCCCAGATGTGTGCTTGGTATTTGGGCCATGTCATTAGCGTGATCGCTGAGCCTAAATATTTAAATATATCCTACCTCGTGGTATAGACTTGAGTTACAGAAGTCTTCTATTGACGTCACTAAGAACTTGTGCCTGTTTGGTAAAGTATTGATCTTTCATGTTTGTTATGATTCTATGAATCTTAGAAGGTGATATGCAGCCCCGGCTAAGGTTTATGGGTTTGGATTACCGGTTGTTAACTGATTCACATGATACGTGTTGATAGGGTTTGAGTGATCCACGGCCATGTTTCTGAGAGTACTCCTCTGAGCTCGCAACCAGTTCCCTACCTCGATTATAGTTTATTATCGGAATTCACATGATAGCCTTTCATATGCATAGGTTTATATGTTGTTTTTGTGCCATACCATGAAACATATCATAATTGTTAAGTGTTTGTATTTCCATATACCTTGCTTTATGTTATTCATGTTTAATTAAACTCGACATTTCGTGGCTGGAGAACTCGGAGTTACTCCCCACTGACTGTGGCTTCCGTGTTTATATTTAATGCGGTTGGCAGGTTTGTGATGCATACATTGGGTACATTGACGAGCTAGCGAGCGAAGTATTACCTTGGACCTATATTCGGTTCTTAGATTGTATATTATTATACACTCTTTTATTTCCATATTTATACGGGAGATATGTCTCCCGTCTTGTATAATTCTTATGTATAATATTATTTTCCTTTTGTTATGAACCTTTTTATTTATGACACCTTTGTTTATTTATTTAAATATTTTTTTTCTTTCCGCAAATTTGAGGGTGTCACAGCAATCAAATCCAAATACACTTCCGAAGCTTTGAATGCTTCGAGGTCACCTTCTTCTACACTCATTACATTCCCCTTCCTATCAAAAGTGGCACGTGATGATCCCTCCATTTCAAAAGTGATCTTCTCTCCTTGCACATCGATACATGCCCCAACTGTATTTAGGAAAGGTCTTCCTAAAATAATATAGTTTTCCTTACCTTTCTTTGAAAAGATTACATAAAAATCAACGGGAACAAGGAAGTGTCCAATCCGAATGGGGACATCTTCCACAATTCCCGCTGGAGTATGCATAGTTCCATCGGCCAATTGAAGGCTAGTATTTGTAATCTTCATTTTCACTGGGCAATGGTCTTGATAGAAGGTAAAGGGCATGACTCTAATAGCGGCCCCTAAATCACATAATGCACTTCTAACCTTATGAAGACTCAATGTGAAGGAAATATTAAAACAACCTGGATCTTTAAGCTTTGTAGGAATGATAACCTTCCCTTCTACAAGGGGAGGTTCCATGGGAAAATCTTGGGTTGTTTCTTATTCTTGAAATGTCTTGCCAATCCTTGCCTCCAAACTTGAAAAAGCTTTGTCATTTGCCATCGTTGCTTCACCAACTCTTTCTTCTAACTTCCCTTGAGCTTTTATCAAAGTCATGATCAAAGATTCGAGACGGGATGTCTCCGCTTGTGTAGGGGCTCGGGTTTGTTTGGCTAGTGAAGGATTATTGTAAAGTTCGTGGGGTAACTTAGAGATGGGCTCCTTACTATTTCCATTCCCAAAAGGTTTATGATCGTGCCTGTCGCAAGCCCGATACAAAGATAAATTACCCAGACTAGGCTAATAACAAATTAATGTAATTAGGGAAGTAGGGGTCGATCCTCAGGGAGATGGTGTTTCCTATGGATTGTGAATCGTCTCACAATTGAGTTTTATCTAATGATTTCTGGGTTTTGGATTTTGTGATGTCTAAACTAACGAAAGGCATAAATAAGAACAAAATAAAAACAAACTAGAATGAAAACAATAAAGCAAATGATAAATTAACAATAATGAGAAGCATCTAGGGAAATAGGTTCACACATGTAGATTGACATATTGATGAAATTGGATTTAGGATATGCAAATAATTCATTGAGCGTTCGTAAGAATGGTGTGTTCATTACAATCATAGATCAGATGGTCTAGCAGGCTTTTACTGCAATTTACTAGGTCTTAATCCACTATGTCACGCTTTGTCTATTCAATTCATGTATATCTACCTTGGAAAACAAATCCACACTAGTCAATGATTGTGATCAAGAATCGTCAACTATCGTTAAAGTCCAAACATGCATAGACACAATGTTTTAAAAGCACAATTTCCTTTATTTAATTATCATCTTTTAATCAATCTAACATGGCTACCCTACACCCTAGAAAGGTGACTACTCACTCATGGTTATGGTGATATTAACAATGAAAGTTAAGATAAGCATATTTAGTTGATTTTGACAATAATTTAGACTCTCTATGTGGCGATAATAACGACGCTATATGACAATCTAAGAAATGAAACTGCGATTATAACAATATGAAAATGAATCTAAATGATATAGAAAATGACAATCAAATGGAAAGTAATAAAGAACAATAAACAAAGGATAAATTAGGAGTACCTAGGTGACGATCAACGATGAAAGCGATAACAATAATAGAAATCCCTTGCATAGAAATACCGTACTTTGAATTACAACTCTTGAACCCAACAAAGTAGATACAAAGATTGAAATTCTTATTGAACTACACTAATGTTTTGATAGAAAATGGACAGAAATAAACTAGAAACAAAAGACAAAAGAAGAAGATAAACTAAACTAGAAAGACTAAAACTAAAGAGAAAACTAATAAGAAGATTGTATGAAATATAGGATTAGATTGTGTAAGATAGTGTGTGAGAGTGTGTGAGGCTAGAGCATCTATTTATAGTATTAGGGTTTCGTGGAGAAGAGGTCGGGCATTAAATACATAGGGCAAATTTAGGAAGAAGGAGCCGCAATGCTTGGAGCAGCACACATCCCCGATCGGGTACACACTTACCCGATCGGGTAAGTCGTCTTCTGGAAGCTCTTGACTAACGCTTCATCTTCCTTCGCTTTGACTTGACTTACAACATCCCCCTTGACTTATACAATCGGGTTTGTTGATAAGGTATGATGTAAAGCGATGAATTCTCCCGTCTAATTGATTGGTCTTCCGACAACTACGAAACCGTCTCCGCTTCTTCTCTCTCTTAAGTTAGTGAACCTTCTTGAAATGCCTTACACATGGTCAAGCTTTCTTCTTTGAATTGCCAGGTTCTAGGCAAATGCTCGGGAATATAGAAAAAGGGCGTAGAAACGTCACTTTCCCTACAAAACAAGTTAGAACACAGGAATTCGCCTAGAAGACGATATTAGCTCATAAAATGGCTTAACAAAGCACAAATGACATACAAAACCGAGCTAAACTGGGGGTTAAAATCATACAAATATTCACTTATCAAACTCCCCCAAGCTAAACCTTTGCTTGTCCTCAAGCAAATATAACAAACAATACCAGGACAAGGTTGCAAGCATTGGCTACTATACCATCAAGGAACAAATCTCAACATAAAGCTTTGGAAACATAATGAATCATAACCAACGTGGGCAAGAATGATACATAAACATGGCTGAGATTTACATAACGGCGTAGCACAAAGAATTTCACTACAGAATTTCGGCTCTTGCATGATCTTTTGACAAATGGACTCTCACGGTACACTCGAACACTCATGTATGTAAAAGGTGATTTCTTTATGTGTAAATGTTTGAGACACTCACCTATCTACGACTTATGAAAATGTGTCCGCAGTCTAATATGGTAAACAATTCAAAACACAAGTCAAAGATCACAATACACATAGAAAAGAAGCCGAAATATAAGAAGAAGGCTTTGGAAAATGGGTGAAAGGTGGACAAATAGTTATGGTCATGTGAAGGTTAGAATGAGCTAGCAACTGACCAATGATAAATGAATACTCAATCCAAACTTTCGATCAACTTCCCAGAAGACGAAAAACGATGAAGCCAGAAGTAACAATTTGGCTTATTCCACACGAAACACAAGGGTAAACTCCTTCTATTGATTTGACATTTTTAGGAGATACTCATAACTTCTTTTCTTATTTCTTTTTCTTTCTTTTTCTTTGATTTTTCTGTTTTTCTATTCTCTTCTTTTTTTTTTCTTCTTTTTTTTTCTTCTCTGAACACAACTTTGCTTCTTGAACTTTTTCGTTCTTCCAATTCACTTTGACAGATAAGAACAAATCTTCTCAAAAGAGCACCCACACACCATAGTCTAGCTACTAGCTCAAAAGGTAGGCAGTTTTTGTTTGTAGCTATTATTTTTGTGAAGCATTTGTATGAAGGGGCTAATTTTTGAGGGGTAAATTAAAGTGAAAAAGGCTTCAAATCTTAGTGAATCATGAATGCAATGCTTATAGAAATGAAATGAGAACCATACTTATGCGTTTTGACATGACACACATCACAAGGAGAACTACACACACCTAGATGAGTCTGGGTATGGATGTACCAGTCTAAGGAGGTTCTACCTTACAATATATGTAGTTTGCCAAATGTCAAGATCAAGCGTACTCATCTATAGATTCATTCCATGCCTACTGTGTACAAGACTTCCCCATGTATGCAAAATTCAATAAATATTGAATCATTATCTTCTGAAAGCTCTAAGTTTGGGAAATGTAACATGATAGCATAGTAAACAAGCAAGCAAAGCATGAAAAGCATTCAATTGTGTTCAAATTTTTTTTTTAAATTTTCTCAAAAATCTTCTCTTTCTTTTATTCAAAATTTGAAAAATGATAAACTAAAATGCAAAATGGGAAAATGCAATCCCTCCCCCAAGCTAAACATCACATTGTCCTCAATGTGAGCACAAAAGCTAAATATGCAATGAGATGCTTAATGGGAAGAAAGGAAAAATGAAAGAAGAATAAAGCTTACTAGTCAGCGCGGACTCCCCCAAGCTAGCCTTTTGGACATGACAAGGAAGGTCTTCAGAGATTCTTCAAAAACTCATTCATCTGCAAAGAAATCTAACAAAACAACGTAAAAGGGAAAAACAAAAATAAAAATGCAAAAAGGAAAAACACGGGTTGCCTCCCGAGAAGCGCTTGTTTAACGTCTTGCTAGACGAATTTTTCATTGAAATCATTGGGTTGGGGATGGACGCTCCGTATAGACAATATCTAAACATCCGATGATAGAATTACTATAGTAGAGTTTCAGTCTGTGTCCATTAACTTTGAATTTCTCACCATTGCTAGTCATGAGTTCCACATAGCCGTACTTGCTCACATATGTGACAGTGAATGGTCCAGACCATCGGGAACGAAGTTTTCCCGGAAAAATCTTCAGACGGGAGTTGAAAAGAAGTACTTGGTCACCGACATTAAATTCTTTCTTAATTATCCTATTGTCGTGCCAACGCTTCGTTTTTTCCTTATAGATCCTAGAATTCTCATAAGCTTGTAAACAAAATTCCTCCAACTCATTGAGTTGCAAAAGTCTCCTATCAGCGCTAAGCTTAGTATCTAAGTTAAGTTCTTTGATAGCCCAGTAAGCTTTGTACTCTAACTCGACAGGAAGATGACATGCCTTTCCATAAACCAATCGATAAGGAGATGTTCCAATCGGGGTTTTGAAAGCTGTACGATAAGCCCATAAGGTGTCATCGAGCTTATTACTCCAATCAGTTCTAGATCTTGAGACTACTTTCTGAAGAATTGTTTTCAACTCTCTATTTGAGACTTCTACTTGACCGCTGGTCTGAGGATGGTAGGCTAATCCTCGTCTGTGATACACACCATATTTAGCAAGCAGAGTATCTAACTGCTTCTCTCCAAAATGAGTTCCTCGATCACTAATCACGGCTCTGGGTACACCAAAACGTGGAAAGATGATCTTCTTAAATAGCCGTATCACAGCTCTAGCATCATTAGTGGGAGTGGCAATTGCTTCTACCCACTTGGAAACATAGTCAACAGCGACTAAGATGTAACGATTTCCGTTAGAAGAAGGGAATGGTCCTTGATAGTCAATACCCCAGACATCGAATATTTCAACTTCTAATATGCCGTTTTGAGGCATCTCATGTCTCTTGGATATTTGACCCATTCGTTGACAAGCGTCACAAGCCATAACAAAGTCTTTTGAATCTTTAAACATCGAGGGCCAGAAAAACCCGGATTGTAAGACTTTGGCTACGGTCTTGGACGGACCATGATGACCACCATAAGCAGATGAGTGGCATCCTTCTAAAACTCCTTTAACTTCCCACTGGGGGATACATCGTCTATAAAGACCATCAGAACACTGCTTAAAAAGATAAGGATCATCCCAAACGAAGAATTTTGCATCATGCAAAAATCGTTTCCTTTGGTTATAAGAAAGGTGAGAAGGTAGCTGTCGACTGACAAGAAAATTGGCCATATCAGCATACCAAGGAGAAGAGTCAGTAATCGCCATTAATGAATCATCAGCAAACGAATCATTAATTGGTGTTGGCAATCCTATTTCAGTTACTCTTATCCTTGAAAGATGGTCAGCGACTACATTTTCTGCTCCTTTCTTATCCCGGATCTCTAGATCAAACTCTTGAAGGAGTAAGATCCATCGGATAAGTCGAGGTTTTGCCTCTTTCTTTGAAAGCAGATATTTCAAAGCAGCGTGGTCAGTGTAAACAATGACTTTCGATCCTATAAGGTAAGAACGGAATTTGTCTAAGGCATAGACAATGGCAAGAAGTTCTTTTTCAGTAGTGGCATAGTTGATTTGGGCAGGATCTAATGTTTTACTAGCATAGTAAATAGCATGAAGGAACTTTTCCTTTCTTTGCCCCAAAACAACTCCAACGGCATAATCACTCGCATCGCACATAAGTTCAAATGGAAGATTCCAATCAGGTGACTGGATTATAGGTGCGGTGATTAGAGCGCGTTTGATTTTGTTGAATGCCTCAAGGCATTCCTTCGTGAAATTAAAAGGCGCATCCTTAAAAAGGAGCTCAGTCAGGGGCTTGGCTATTTTAGAAAAATCTTTAATAAACCGTCGGTAAAAACCGGCGTGGCCAAGGAAACTCCTGATTCCTTTTACATTAGCAGGTGGTGGCAGTTGCTCAATAACTTGGATCTTAGCTCGATCCACTTCAATACCTCTTTCAGAAATGATGTGTCCTAAAACTACACCTTCGTTCACCATGAAGTGACACTTTTCCCAGTTGAGAACAAGGTCGACTTCTTCACAGCGTTTTACCTTTGGATAGATTTGTCAAACAATTATCAAAGGAAATGCCATAGACGCTAAAGTCGTCCATGAATACTTCCATGATAGTCTCAACAAAATCGGAAAAGATACTAGTCATGCAACGCTGGAAAGTTGCAGGTGCATTACATAGGCCAAATGGCATTCGGCGATAAGCAAAAGTACCATAGGGACAGGTGAAGGTGGTTTTCTCTTGGTCCTCAGGGTGGATAGGAATTTGGAAAAATCCTGAGTAACCATCTAGATAACAGAAATATTTGTGGCAAGCTAACCTCTCTAGCATTTGATCAATGAAGGGCAGAGGATAGTGATCTTTTCTAGTTGATTGATTCAACTTCCTGTAGTCAATGCACATACGCCATCCCGTCACAATCCTTGTGGGGATGAGCTCATTCTTCTCATTCTTGACTACTGTTGTTCCTCCTTTCTTGGGAACAACTTGGACAGGGCTAACCCATTTTGAGTCAGAAATTGCATAGATTATGCCAGCATCTAGCAATTTCATAACTTCAGCTTTAACTACTTCTTGCATGTTGGGATTAAGACGGCGTTGACCTTGAACACAAGGTCTTTGGCCTTCTTCTAAGTTAATTCTATGCATGCAAAAGTCGGGGCTTATGCCTGTGAGGTCTTCAAGTTTATAGCCTATTGCCTTTTTATGTTTTCTCAAAACAATCAATAGTGAGTTTAACTGATTTTCATCTAGAAGAGCACTCACTATGACCGGGCAATATTCAGACTCATCTAAAAAAGCATATTTTAGATTTGAGGGAAGAGGTTTAAGTTCAGGTTTATGTACTTCTGCCTTGGCAGGAGCATCAATTAAGCTTATGAACTCCTCAACTTCTTCAGACGGTATCTCTTTACCAGTCAAGTCCCTTTCCAGCTCACTGATCTCAAAATTGTCGTTCTCAGAGATATCCTCTAACAATAAAATTGCTTCTAAAGGATCCTCAATTATTGATGGATACAGAGATTCATCAATGATTGAGTCGACAATGTCAAGAAAACAGCAAGGCTCTTCAAGCATAGGGCTCTTCATTGCACTGTTTAAGTTGTAGGTGACTTTATCATCACCTACTTCTAATGTCAATTTTCCATTCTTGACATCGATTACTGCTCCCGCAGTGTGTAGAAATGGCCTTCCTAGAATGATAGGGATTTGCGAATCTTCAGCCATATCTAACACTATAAAATCGACTGGAATGAAAAACTTCCCTACTCTAACAGGTACATCTTCTAAAACTCCCATAGGTTGTTTTAGAGAACGATCTGCCATTTGCAGGGTGATACTTGTGCATTTCAGAATTCCCATATTCAATTTTTCGCAAATGGAATAGGGCATAACGCTTACACTAGCACCTAGATCGCATAAAGCTTTATCAATAGTGTAGGTGCCTATAGTGCAAGGTATAGAGAAACTACCAGGATCCTTTAACTTAGGAGGGGACTTATTTTGCAATAACGCACTGCATTCAGCGGTGAATGCGATGATTTCAACATCATCTAGAGTCCTCTTCTTTGTTAGAATATCCTTCATAAATTTCGTGTAAGAAGGGATTTGAGTGATTAATTCAGTGAAGGGAACCGTTACTTGGAGGTTTTTGACAACTTCCATGAATTTACCGAATTGGGTTTCCTTATGATTTCTCCTCAAACGTTGGGGAAATGGAACTTGAATTTTGATGGGTTCCTTTTCAAGTTCATCCTTCTTTTCAGATTTGTCTTCCGCTTCCTTAGCGGTGGATGGTTGGGTTTCTTTTTGGCTTTCTACTTGTGAAGGCTCAACTGTTAGTTCTTTGGGTTGCTGAGGTTCCGTATAAGTGGTACCATTCCTAAGGGTGATAGAGTTTGCGGTGTCCCTCGATTGTTCACCATGAGGTGGGAGTTGGCCTTGTTTTCTTTGGGTAATAGAGGTAGCCAATTGGGCCATTTGAGTTTCAAGCATCTTAATGGCAGCATCTTTAGATTGATCACTCTTTTGAAATTGAGCAAACATTGAATCTTGTTTTTGAACAACTTGCAGAAGCATAGATTCAATTTTGCTCAAGCTTGAGTCATTTGGTTGGCCTTGAATTTGAGGTGGTTGGTGTTGAGGTTGATTTTGGTATGGTTGATTGAAGTTAGGTTGGAATGAAGGTCTCTGGTTTTGAAAACCATGTGGATTGTAAGGCTTTTGTTGGTGTGGTATGAATGGTTGTTGAGTTTGTTGGTGGGGATTTTGAACATTGGTACTTTTGTAGGACACAAATGGGTGGTTTTTTGTGTTTTCGTTGTAAAAGTTTGAGAAAGCGTTGCCTTGCCTATATCCTTAATAGGCATTGACTTGCTCTATTGAACTTCTACATTCTTGAAAACTATGCCCTCCAATCCCACATGTCTCACATACCACTACGTGGTTACTGACGTTGATATGTTCCTTGGATTGGGAAGAGCTTCCTACTTGTTGCTGCAGAAGGGCTAATTGGGCTTCCAGGAGTGCTACTTTACTTGAATCATCCTGCTTGGCTTTGAGTGGCATAGCACGCGAGTTGCTATACTGAGAATCGTGGATTGCCATTGACTCGATAGTCGCACTAGCTATCTCTACATCGATTTGATCGAAACGACCATTGTTAGCGGAGTCGAGGATACGACGCGATTCGCCACAACAACCGTTGTAGAATGTGATAGCCAGGAACCATGAATCAAGGCCATGATGAGGGCATTCTCTTTGTAATTCTTTGTACCTTTCCCATGCCTCATAAAGGCTTTCGTCGCCTCTCTGACGGAATCCAGTAATTTGACTTCGTAAGAGTGCGGTTCGTTCTGGTGGGAAGTACTTTTGATAGAAAGCAAGAGCTAGACCATCCCAGTCGACTATTCCTAAGGCAACTCGGTCAAGACTATTGATCCAGAGTTTTGCCTTTCCTCTTAAAGAGAAGGGAAAGAGCATTTCCCTAATCTGTTCTTGGGATACTCCAGTTTGTCTAATCGTGGAGCAATAGTCACAGAAGTTTTGGATATGAAGGTTGGGATCTTCTGTGGCATTGCCACCAAATTGATTTCTTTCTATTAGATTGATGAAGGCAGGTTTGATTTCGAAGTTTTGAGCTGTAATTTGAGGTGTAGCGATACCTTTTGGAAGTGTATCTGCGGTGGGTTTAGAATGGTCGGAAAGTCGAACCATTTTTGCTTGTGAAGATGAAGATGGAATGTTGGTTGAAAGTTGATTGATTTTTTGAAATGGGGATGAGAATGGATCTTCTTCTCCTTCAAGATTAGGTAAGATATCCGAGTATTTCTCACGAATACGATCTAAACTTGAAATGTCAGAAGCTTTTGAAATTTCGTTGAATAGCTTTAATTTCCTACGCAGAGTTCTTTCTAGTTCGGGGTCTAAAGGAATAGGGGTCCCTAGTCTAGAAGATCTGGGCATAAGATAGAAAAGCTAAGATGAAAAATCAAGAGAGGTCTAAAGGAATTTGAGTTCCTAAAGACTAGATAAAACTAATCGTGATTAAAATCACAATAAAAAGGAAAACTAAACCGTGCTCCCCGGCAACGGCGCCAAAATTTGATCGTGCCTGTCGCAAGCCCGATACAAAGATAAATTACCCAGACTAGGCTAATAACAAATTAATGTAATTAGGGAAGTAGGGGTCGATCCTCAGGGAGATGGTGTTTCCTATGGATTGTGAATCGTCTCACAATTGAGTTTTATCTAATGATTTTCTGGGTTTTGGATTTTGTGATGTCTAAACTAACGAATGGCATAAAAACAAAATAAAAACAAACTAGAATGAAAACAATAAAGCAAATGATAAATTAACACTAATGAGAAGCATCTAGGGAAGTAGGTTCACACATGTAGATTGACATATTGATGAAATTGGATTTAGGATATGCAAATAATTCATTGAGCGTTCGTAAGAATGGTGTGTTCATTACAATCATAGATCAGATGGTCTAGCAGGCTTTTAGTGCGATTTACTAGGTCTTAATCCACTATGTCACGCTTTGTCTATTCAATTCCTGTATATCTACCTTGGAAAAGAATTCCACACTAGTCAATGATTGTGATCAAGAATCGTCAACTATCGTTAAAGTCCAAACATGCATAGACACAATGTTTTAAAAGCACAATTTCCTTTATCCAATTATCATCTTTTAATCAATCTAACATGGCTACCCTACACCCTAGAAAGGTGACTACTCACTCATGATTATGGTGATATTAACAATGAAAGTTAAGATAAGCATATTTAGTTGATTTTGACAATAATTTAGACTCTCTATGTGGCGATAATAACGACGCTATATGACAATCTAAGAAATGAAACTGCGATTATAACAATATGAAAATGAATCTAAATGATATAGAAAATGACAATCAAATGGAAAGTAATAAAGAACAATAAACAAAGGATAAATTAGGAGTACCTAGGTGACGATCAACGATGAAAGCGATAACAATAATAGAAATCCCTTGCATAGAAATACCGTACTTTGAATTACAACTCTTGAACCCAACAAAGTAGATACAAAGATTGAAATTCTTATTGAACTACACTAATGTTTTGATAGAAAATGGACAGAAATAAACTAGAAACAAAAGACAAAAGAAGAAGATAAACTAAACTAGAAAGACTAAAACTAAAGAGAAAACTAATAAGAAGATTGTATGAAATCTAGGATTAGATTGTGTAAGATAGTGTGTGAGAGTGTGTGAGGCTAGAGCATCTATTTATAGTATTAGGGTTTCGTGGAGAAGAGGTCGGGCATTAAATACATAGGGCAAATTTAGGAAGAAGGAGCCGCAATGCTTGGAGCAGCACACATCCCCGATCGGGTACACACTTACCCGATCGGGTAAGTCGTCTTCTGGAAGCTCTTGACTAACGCTTCATCTTCCTTCGCTTTGACTTGACTTACAACATCCCCCTTGACTTATACAATCGGGTTTGTTGATAGGATATGATGTAAAGCGATGAATTCTCCCGTCTAATTGATTGGTCTTCCGACAACTACGAAACCGTCTCTGCTTCTTCTCTCTCTTAAGTTAGTGAACCTTCTTGAAATGCCTTACACATGGTCAAGCTTTCTTCTTTGAATCGTCGGGTTCTAGGCAAATGCTCGGGAATATAGAAAAAGGGCGTAGAAACGTCACTTTCCCTACAAAACAAGTTAGAACACAGGAATTCGCCTAGAAGACGATATTAGCTCATAAAATGGCTTAACAAAGCACAAATGACATACAAAACCGAGCTAAACTGGGGGTTAAAATCATACAAATATTCACTTATCAGTTTATCAAAAGGTTTGTCACTAATCATGTCGATTGTGACTATTAACGAGTCTTCACTCTCTTGGATGGTTTGGCTTGAACTCAACGGGGTTAACTCTTCTACTTTCTTTCGGAGAGACATGATGGTTGATTTGAGTGAGCCTATGGTAGAAAATAAGTATGAGGACATGTTGTGTTGTGCTCGGATTGCTTCCCTTAACTTGGCATCTACTTTTGCTATTACTTGACCATTTTGAAAAGATGAGCATGGAATGGTATGGGGTGCATTAGTAGGTTGGGCTTGGCAAAATTGTGGGTGAATGGGGTTTAATGGTGTGAGTTTATTCCCACATCTTTGAGGTACATGCCCTATTCCTCCACAAAGTTCACAAGGGGTTGTTGGTGAGGTAAACGAGTTTAAAACTCTTGGACGATATAAAGTACTTCCTGGGGTGGTTTCATTTGATGGAACGGGACAGGCTAAGGAAATGGTAGTGTCAACATGACATGAGGTTTCCACTCGGCTTTTCTTTCGCTCTGCCCCATTACTCTGTGAACATTCCCCACTTTCTCTTTGTGAATTACTCGATAAGTTTGAGATGGTGGATTGAGGTTGAAACCTAAGATGGAAAGCTATGACGATCTCTTCCCACTTCATTGGTTTTGTGGCATCTTTTAGACGACGGGTGAACCACCATTTGGCTTCTCTCTTTAGTGATAAGGGAAAGAGAGTTTCTTTGATTTGGTTTTGGGTGATCCCTTCCCTCATAAAAGTTTGACACAACTCACAAAAAGTTTGGATATGGTGGGCTGGGTTTTCATTTGGCTCGCCACTGAATTGGTTACCTTCAATGAGAGCAATTAGAGTGGTATGGACCCTTTGGATCCCATTAGCAAGTTCACAAACCCGGAACCTAGAATCTTCTTTTGTTCGCACCATTTTTGTCAACCTAAAAGAAAAACACACAAAGGAAAGTAAGCAATGATTTAAGGTACGGTTGCACCTAAAAATGGTAAAATTTTAAACAAAAATCAGCATTACATAGATAAACAAAACCGTGCTCCCGGTGCAAAAATAATTACCCACACTTAGGCTAACAACATAAAGAATGTAATTAGGGAAGTAGGGATCGATCGTCAGGGAGTACTTGTTAACTATGAATTGCTATGGGGTGATTTTTATTTAAGTTCGATTTATTTGAGGTGATTATCTAAGCTACTAACATGAAATAAAATGACAAGTGTACAATGACGATATTTAAATGACAAGTATGGAAATTGCGATAAAAATAAATCTAATCTAATTGATGACGATAATAAAATTGCAAGATAAAATGAACTAGTCTACTTGACGGAAAGGAAAGTGACAATAATTAAATCTATCTAACAACAAAAAAAACAACAATAAAAACTATCTAATGGAAATAAAATAAAACGATATAATAAACTAACTAAAACGATAAAATAAACTATCTAATCAAATTGATATAGAGAATTAGAAATTCATGTCAAATAATTTAAAAGCTTTATTGATACCAATATTAGAATTACTACGATTGTCTAAGCCTTGTAGCGGTATATTCTTCTCGGATTCGTACAGACTTTTTAATGGGTCCTAACGTCCTTTCAGCCTGGTTAGGTCATTAAACCCCTATTGGTAGTCCTAATTCCCATCCCAACTCTCTTTTCTAAGACGGAAATTGACTAATACAAACAATTGTTTATGGCCATTAAACAAAGTTATAGAATTTGACACAACCAAAGGAAGAAACAAACTAGATGGTTCTATTGGTATCGATTCTGCTTTTAATTCATTTTAACTAACAAATCATTTCAATATTTCAATTTTATTTATTATATTTACATAATGATAATCCTACACTACTAGATTTAATTTATGTGATTAAATAAATTAAGAGGAAAAAGATGTAGGAAATTAAACTATGAATTAGGGATATTAAAATGATTGACATGATCAATATTAATTTGGCTATTATTCTAATGATGAAATTTACAATGATTATTATATGACTAGGTGAAGTAAAATGAGACATATTAAACGATGATTTAATTTTGACTAAATTACTTTTATGCGGGATTACTAACAACAATGATAATACGAAAAGAAGGCTAAGTAGATTATAATTCATGGTTTATGAAAGTGATAGAATCTATTATAAAATAAACATAACGGTATTGAAAGTAATGAAAGCAAAAGATAGAGAATTACCGGGAATGGAAGTACAACGATGTAAGAGAAAATAATAAGAACAAATTTCAACCAAAATGTAATGATAAAACAGTAGAGAGTGCTAGAGAAAATGCTTGAAATAAGATGTCTAAACTTGCATACAAAACCATAAACTATAATCTAACTTGTATGTAAATTGCTAAATGTAAGAGATGATAATATGATTGTAATGTAATGTGCTGTAATCTCATCCTTATGATGATGATGATCTTAGGCTTTTATAGGGCTGCAAGGTTGAGCTTTTCCATCCGGATTCATACCCTAGACAAGGCAATAAACATCCCCATTAAAGCTTGGGAGAAGAAGAGGCAAGAGGCATTCAGCAGCATAATATGGTAAATCCGATCGGGTATGTTACCCTGATGGATCTTCTTTCATCTCTTTGAATTTCTTCTTTGGGCACGGAATCCTATGCCTTGTTTTGGTAGTTTGCATCTCGAAAATGGTCTTGGGCCAGGCTTTGGTTGACTTGGGCTTGTGTTTTAATTGAGAAACTAAGTCAAAAGTCAAGACCAATCCACTTTGAGGAATGATGCAATGGGAATTGTGATCCAATCATGAAATTGCTATCATCGGTTCCTCGTAAACTTGTATTCTACTGCCTTTGCTCCATGAAGTAAGAAAATATAGCAAAACAGCTTCATTTCCTATAAAACGAGACAAAGCACGCCAAACAACTAGAATAGTAATATTATCTCGTTAATCACTTAACAAAGTGCATAAATCATATAGAAATCGAGCTAAAACGGGGGATAAATTAGTACAAAATATCGCTTATCACTCATTCACGCTCATACGCACAAACGAAAAAAGTAGGCATACTTTATCTGAACTCAATTCACCCCCCCCCCCCCCCCTTTGTATTTGGGATCGATAGACTCTTCAATTAGTATCAGAGCCCCGTGCTCTTGATTACCTAACCGCATAGAGGATGATCCGTCTATCTTTTTTATTTTTATTTATTTTGTGTGTAATGGAATCCAAGCACTTGAAAGCTCCTATCTTTGAAGGGAAACACTATGGTCTTTCGAAAAACATGATGACACACTATATTAAGAGACATGATTGGGAATGTTGGAAGATCATCCAAAACGGTCCTAACTAAATATTGGTTGCTTCTGAAAACGAAACAACCTATGAGAAAGGCGAAAAGGACTATATTGAGGCTGACTACCGTAAGGCAGAGAAAAACTCGAAAGCCATGACGTTGTTACAAAACGGCATGATAAGCACTAAGTTTGATCGTTTCTCGTCTTTTAGTACGGCCAAGAAAATATGGGCTGGTCTTGAACTTGCATACGAAGGTAATGCCCTTGTGAAAAGGCATAGGATTGATGTACTCATTCAAAGATACAAACTCTTCTCAATGGAGAAGAATGAATCAATCAACAGTACGTCGGCACGTTTTTCTAGTATAATGACTAAACTCCGAAATCTTGGGAGAAAATTCAATTCTGAGGATATCGTAAGAAAAGTCCTTAGGAGTCTATCTAAGAGATGGACATCCAAAGTGACTGCGATTGAGGAAGCAAGAGATCTCACTCTTCTAACCTACGAATTGAAGAGCTAATAGGGTCTCTCATGACTCACGAGCATCTACTCGACAAGCCTGATGAGGATTCTTGTAATATCCCGGATTTTATAATAATGAGTAATTTACTAAAGTCGTAAATTTTATAAATTCGTCTTTTACTTTTATTGGTTAAGTTTTTTAAGTCGATAATCTATGATTTCGTGGCTTTAAGTCAATCTTATATTGAATTTAGTTTTGTTGGGTAGAAACCGTCGCATTTCAATCCGTTATGAGTTCATAATCAGATTCTAGGCGAAAATTCAAGTGAGTTGACCCAATATGAAATTTGGGCCTTTTATTATTCATCTTCTAAAAAAACCCCACCAAAACCTCCTTCCTCCTTAAATTTTCAGCAACTTTCATCTCCTTCCTCTACACCAAAAACACCATTAAAACTCCATAACTTTATAAACTTAAGACAGACGTCATTTCTCCGTCTCTCAACGAAACTTGACGCTTTTTACATTATTCTTCTCCTGGCACTCTCCTCTTCCTTTTCATAACATAAAATATCCATTTCCTTCAACGTTTTTTATAAAATCCATTTTCTAGATCTAAACTTAAGACGGACAAAACTTCTTCGTTTTCTTAACCAAATTCAATCATGTTTAATGTTTCGGAATCCTCTCACCCTTCTCTTTCTTTCTAGGTAATAAAAGATCAAAACTTTTAACCTTCTTTTAAGACCGATTTTCCAGAATTTTGGTCCTACCTTCTAGTTTTGTTATTTGTCGGAAAAAGATGTGTTTTGAAGGTTTTGGGTCAAGGAATTCGTGTGGGTTGATAGTTAGCTTGGGAATCAAAGATTTAAAGTGCTAGTCGAGGTAACGTAGACGGGTTACTCAATTTTACATCTTATGTGTTTATGTGCTTAGGATAGAATTTCACATGAGATACGAGTTCATTATGTTATTCTAGCATGATTATATGTTTACTAATCAATTATATATTGGAATTCATCGTATATGCTATACTTGTGGAAATTCATGTTAATGTTGTGAATTCATCTTATTATTGGTTAAACTCATGTTTAGTATCATAAATGATGATTTCATGATGCTTTAAATGATTACATGTAATGATTTGGTACTCATGTATTGTATATAATGTGGTTTGATGATGATTAAGGTTAGTAAGAATGATTTAGTAAATTGGATAAGAGTTGTTGATTCATGGTGTTTTCGTGTGAGGCGTGTCCCAGCCGGGTAGCCGCTCGCCGCCTCCCTAAGCGGGTGGGAGCCCTCTGCTTTTCAATTCCTAGGTTTTTTTATAAATTTGAACTTGTGTGTGTCCCAACCGGGTAGCCGGCCGCCGCCCCACCGGCTGGGAGTCCCCCTATTTTTTCAAAATTGGGTTTTTGCATGTGAAGGGTGCCCAAGCCGGCCACCCGGCCGCCGGCCACCTCAACCGGCTTGGAGCCTCTGCTTTGTTATTGTTGTTGTTCGAACTTGTTGTTGTTCCCAGCCGGGTAGCCGACTGTCGGTCCACTTGACCGGCTGGGACCCTTTGTGTCCATTTTTGCCTTTTTCTTCCACTTGTCTTCACATGCAATGCTTTGTATGGTTTATTTATCCTCTACACTTACGTAATAACATTAAATATTCATGTTTAGAATATAAAATATCTCACATGTTTTTATCACATGTTTTGTGACAGATTTTAATATATTTCCCCTTTGTATGGTTTATTTATCCTCTACACTTACGTAATAACATTAAATATTCATGCTTTGTATGTTTTTATCACATGTTTTGAACTCTCATTTCCCGGCTACACCGTCATACTCGTTAGACTTGAATATTGGTGTCAATGGGGTGTATCTTTGATGCTTGTATGCATTTGTTAGTAGCGATAAGACGACGTTGTTCGGAGGCGAACGCAATGTGTTGATCGACCCGTCCGTCAAATGTTTTATCCTTGCGCGGTGGTCTCATTGAGTGTAGCATACTTGCTTGTTCGTGTTGGCCTTGTCTTCCAGGTAGTTTTGCCGGAAGGTTATACTTGTGCTCTTTCCGCCTCTTTCGCGTAGTTTGGCCGAATTTTGGGTACTCGACGTCCTTTGTGTTGATCGAGTATTGGATGCAAAATGTTTATCGCATGTCGAATCGGGTGCATGTATCGTCCCGAGAGTCTGGCCAGGTTTAGACTAGGACCGTATTATTATCGTCGTCCTACCGGGAGGAAATGAGTGTTTTGTATGAGAGATGGTTATCGTATACGGATCAGGGATAGTTTTGCCCGTGGACGTGTTGGTCATACTTGCTTGTACAAATGTTATTGTGTGTCATTTACCGTGAGAGTGTGCTTGCCTATGTTTGAACTTACGATGGGTTATGTACTTGTTTGATTGGGTGCCTTGTATGGTTTATTAATGTTGAGTCCCTATGTAACAACCCGAAAAGTACCCTATTTTTCTAGTGAAAATATTTTACGGATACTTTTCAGCAAATTTAAGTTTTTAATTTAGAATTTATTGTTTCAAGTCGAATTTTGGATTTCCGAATTCGTATTTGGAATTTCTGCGAGTTTCCATGAGAATCCCGTTTTTAAGTCAACTTTGACTTTCGTTGACTTTTCCGACTCACCTCGTAAATTTAAAGACCGAAATTTTATTTGAAAAATAATAAATTTAATTTATTTTTATTTAGATTTATTTGAATTTATGATAATTTAATAAAATTATTTTGAATTTATTCGGAATTTATAAATAGGTTTTTCGGTTTAAACCCGAGCGTCATTTAACTATTCCCGAGCCAACTTAAATCCCGAAACAAACCCGAAACCCGACTTTGGCATGAGTCACACGCCCCATGTCATCTTTTTCCACTTACATTAGATATTTGAATTCTTTCGATTAAACTAATACGAATATCTAAGATATTTGTTACTTTATCGATCCGTTAACTTAAACTCCGCAAATCGCTTCAAAAACAGACCCGATTCTTCTAACATCACACGGCTCCTCTCCTCTCTTAAGCTAGATATTTTCCTTTCTTTTGATTACAATAACATAATATCTAGATATTTGGTTTAATTAACTTTATATCTAATTATATCTAATCAATTACCGTAATATAATTATTAAACCCGAGTCAATCCCGTAACAACAATTTCAAAACCCGACTCCATATTTCCTCTATATTTACACGGCCCAATCTCCCACTTACTCACTAACTATCTTTTTATTTTACACTAAATCAACTTAAGATCTAATTAATACTTTCTTTAATCGTTCTTCATCGTCCTTCATCGTTCTTCATCGTTCTTGAGCAAAATCGACACAAAACCTTCATTTCTTATTCAAATCCGTCCTAACTTATATTTCTAGAATCTTCTCTTCGCTCTCCATCTTCAAGTACGGTTTATTTTCAATTCCGACAAAATCGTTTTCAACCCTTTAATTATGGAAAATCAAGTTTTAATTCTAATAATATTTTCTTGTCATTTCTTATAGGGGAAGATTTTGAAGACGAGTTTGGTGACTCGTATATATTAGAAGAAGACTAGTAGACGGGTTTCTTATTTCTTAGTTCTTATATTTTGGGTGCTATTTGATTTTGTGCTAGCTAAGGTAACGATTCCGAGTTACTCGACGAATTAATGTTACATACTTTAGTTGTTGTTTATGATTTACGGTTTTTAAGTAGTAACCTGATAGGTGGTTATGATTATTATGTTGTATGAATTTATGACATGTTTAGTGTTCTTGACATATTTGGATGATTTGTTCATAATCATGATTTTTGTATGATGGTGGTTTAATTGGTTGTTAAAATGGTTGTTTGCTAATTAAAACATGTTGGAAATAATTTGGGGTTGTTTGATGGTGGGGCCGTGTAGGGTGGCTGTTTTGGGGGGCTGGAAACCGACCCAAACCAGGCCGGTTCAGGCCCGGTCCAGGTCCGGTCTGGTTGGCCGTGATTTGGTCCGTTGGTCTTTTGTCGATACTTGATTGTTTTGTTGTTGTTTTGACGGGTTTTAAATATGTTAAGCATGCGGGAAATATTAAGAAACGGTTTTTAGAAAAGATGACCAAAACCGGTCTAAAATGAACCGTGGGTCCCCTTGGACTTGTGACGGTTTTAGAGTATTGTTATTTTATCGTGTTTTGTAATATTTAGCAAGTGGGAAATTTTAATAAGTAAATTATTTAATGACTAGCTTTTCATTATATTATTATTTCTCACATGTTAGAAATTATAATACGAGATTTTAGTTTAATTTGATATCATGTAAGTCAAGCGGGTTTTCGTATGAATTAATAATTCACATGTTAGAAATTGAATGAAATAGCACGAAATGAATGTGATATTCTTATGTTCAAGCCTCGATGGCTAAGACTCTGTTTCTAGCCGGTTTGGCCAAACGGGTTTGGTCAAACTAAGATCTAGTCAGCCCCGTTTTGACTGATGACCTGTCGCGGGACTCGGGTCGGGGATTTGTCTTCAAGTAAGGTTTTATTTAATTATTGAATTAGCCTTAGTAGATATGAGGCGATATGTTATTTGAATATGATTTATATGTAATTAGTCACATGATAGGATGTTTTTCCCGTGACTGTTTTGTTATATGGTTGGTGTCGTGTTGACTAAGTACCCATAGAGAATTATGAGTATATGGCGTCTTGACCATTCCAATTCTAAATGAGTATCTTGGACCATGACATTGATAGGCCGTACTATCTTTAACGAGCATATGGAGTTTGCCGCTTGATAGC
>JAIUZE010016728.1:0-29571 GCA_022085475.1 Heliosperma pusillum
TCGTTTTCTTCTTTTTTCGTTTTCTTCTTTTCTTTTCTTTTCTTTTCTTTTCTTTTCTTTTCTTCTTTTCTTCTTTTCTTCTTTTTTTTTTGTTTTTTTTTTTTTTTTTTTTTTTCTTTTTCTTCGAAACAACACTTCGGGTTGCAACTGAGTACATGTTGAAAACATTTGGGCTTCGCCAATGATTTGGGTTAGTACTAACGTTCTTTGTTAGAGCTAGTTGATTTTTGTCCTTTCTCTTCGAGATGGGGTGTTCTTGTGGGGAATTATGGCTTTACATTCCGACATTAACATGGGAACAAAGAGCTAGTCTAGGTTCGTCACAGAATCATCTATTGGTCTTGTCTTGAGCACAAGTTTTGATGGAGATTTTCTAACGCCAGACATGAAATAGGTAAAGGAAACCGTAAACTGATCATAAAAATACCTGCAACATATGGAGCACCCGTTGAGAGTGCGTTGCGTTTTATATGATGACAAAAGTGGAACGATTATGGAAATGAACGTGCAAATCTTTTATTAAAAATGGTAGAACGCTTTGATAGACTCGAAGAAAAGAGCGCTTTGCTCGGACTCATTCTTGGATGCGGAACTACGACTCATTGTGAAATATCAAATGAGTCGTGTCATTTAGGGTAATTTAGTTACTTATTAATGTTAATTTATGGGTCTTTTGTACTCCTTTTGTATTAAGTACTTCTCTTAGTCTTTTGTTGTAATTTCATTTAATTAGATTATTTTGGAAGGTGATTGATGTTAAGCATTGAAATGTATGCCAATAAGGTGCAGATTTGTGAGGTTTTGGTTGTTGTGTGTTATTTTGGAAGCATTGGCATGCAAAAAGAAGACCAAAAATGAAGATTTGAAGTATCGATTTTCCAAGGGTCAACTTCAAACGGGTATATCTTGAGTTCTAGAGCTCGTATCGATGTAACGCCAAGTGGAGGTGATAGCTTATTCTGTTAGCTTTCTAACGGTAGGTCGCACGCCCAAAATGACCAAGAAACGAGAGAGATATGGCTCTCGCAAAAACAGGCTGAAACGCTGACCGCGCCACACGACGCTGCCGGCGTCCACCGGTGCTGCCAGCGTCCGACACTGCTGGTACGCGACTATTTTTCCGCCTTCTTGTTCTTTGAAGCCCATTTCTCAAGGCCCCTAGGCAAGGGTATAAAAGAGCAACAAAAAGAAGAGAGAGAGGGGGAAGAACACAACACATACTCTCATATCATAATTGATACTCATACTTTGTTCTTCATCTTTTGGGTATCTTTTAGTTGAACTTATTATTATTTGGGCTGTAATTTATTAGTAATGGAAGGCTAATCCTTCAAATACTTGGTGTAATTTGAACAAGTTCACACCTTTAGTATTGTAAGACTCTTTGAATCTCTTCCTCTTTAGTTAATATTATTTTCTCATGTTTATTTTCCATTGTTGAATGAATTATTGTTGAGACTAACCATCTTAGCAATTGTTTGTTTAATTAGTGCTTTGTCTAGATAAATTTGGTTAATTTGTCTTGATATTGTTAAAGAAACCTTGAAAGATTGCAACTTTGCTTTAAAGTTGGAATCTTTTAAGTGGAATTTGGTATATTGTGTGATTAGAACATGGTTTAATGTTTTATTACATGATTCTAGCTTGTTTCTTTGGTTTTGTTCTTAAAGCTTGCATCTTTGATTTGGGCTCATGTTTTAATGGGTGTAAATTGGGGTGTCAAGGGTCATTCTTGGTTGATTTAATCCATGTTGACTAATTTCTTAGAAACTTGTATTAGATAACTAGAGAAGAGAGGAAAGGAAGAGTCTTTACTTTGCTAATTGTTGTGTTACTTGGGATAATTGCACTAAGTACTTTTCTCATATTTGATTTCTTGCATAGAAGGTGTTTGTTCTATTGTCTAGCCTAGAATTTCATGTTTCAATGTAAGTCATCTTTTTAACCAAATTTCTTCTTATATGTAAATCTACATGTTTTCTCATTGTGAATATCATTGTTTGTGATTATTAGCAATTAGTGTCTTAATTAGTAATTAGTACCTTAATTAGTGTTTAGTTTCTTAATTAGTGTCTTAGCTAATTGTTTAGAGTCTAGATTTAGCTTAATTTCGCCTTCTCTTGGGTTCGACCCTTTACTTACCCTTGCTACCCTTTTATTTAGGATGGTTTGAGTTTAGGTAAGGTACTATAAATTTTTATTTGACCGTAGCTAATTAGCGGAATTAACGACATGCGGAGTTGCATGGAGTTTGGTGATGAGGGCCAGCTCGCTATGCCTTGGGATAAGGCAAAGATGGTCATACTACAATCTTGGGAGGTATAAGAAGGGAGGAGTTGAGGTGAGATGAGTCGGAGTTGGTGGTGTGTCGAGTCTTGTATTGAGGGAGTTATAAGTAGGAAGTGGTAAGGGAAGAGTGTGTCACAACAACTTTGAGTCATTTTCTTTTAATAAGTGGCTGTGTTTTGAGGGAGATATAAGAAGGTAGTGGTGAGGGAAGAGAGGTCATTACCTTCACATGCTATGTATGGACTCGTGTTTGTCTTGCTAATCTCGAGTTTTACTCGGGACGAGTAAAAGTCCAAGTGTGGGGGTATTTGACAACACGAAATTGTGTCGTGTTTAGTAGTATTTATTAGGTCTGTTTAGTATACTTTTTACGGGTCGTTAGCATCGTTTTATGCTAACCTTAGTCCTTGTAATTATGTTGTTATTTAGTATTTTTTAGTCAACTTTTAGAGTCAAACCCGGAAGTCAACAAAAGTCAAAGTCAAACCCGAGACCCGAGACCCAAACCCGACAATTGGAGTGGGCTACAAGCAAATCATCAATGCAAGAAGAGCAAGTCCAAAGGGTCAATGGAAGTTAAGGCGAGACTAAAGTCCAAAGGGGTTAACGGAAGTCAAGGCGCTCAACCAAGGGGAAAAACTGGTAGCATGAAACGCTGCCAGCGCCAGTGAACGCTGCCAGCGTCCCACGACGCTGCCAGCGTCTTGGTTTCAGACATGTGTTCCTTCATTCTCCGTCTTGTCATTTTGAGGCCCATTTCTCAAGGCCCTAGGTTTCCGGAGCCAAGGGTATAAAAGAGCCAAATTTTAGAGAGAACATTGATACAACATTCCACAACACAACACATTAGAATTCTCTCAACTTTTGTTCTTTATTTTGGCTTGTAATTTGTGTTGAACTTCATTTATTTGGGTTGTAATATTGGATTATGGGTAGCTAATCTTCCATTTCTTAGTGTAATTGGAACAAGTTCACATCTTTAGCATTGTATGACTCTCTAATCCTCTTCTTCCTTATTTAATATAATTTTATTGTGTTAATCTTTCATGTTGAGTAGATGAATGTTTAGTTTGACTAGTTTGATATCTTATTTGCTTAATGAATGCTTTTTCTTGGTAGGATTTGTCAACCTATACTTGAATGTGTGAAGTAAACTTGAAAGACTTCAACTTTGGTTTAAAGTTAGAGTCTTTTGAGTGATAAATTATATGTTGTGTGATTTTAACATGGTTTAGTGTTGAGTTGCATGATTCTAGCTTAATCCTTTGGTTTAATACTTAAAGCTTACTTCTTTGATTGTTCTTATGTTTTAATAAGTGTTGGTTAAGTTGTAAAGGGTCAATCTTGGTTGGTTTAATCCATGTTGACTATTTCTTAGGAGGTAGTATTAGATAAATAAGAAGAGAGGTATAAGAGGGTCATCTTTGCTAATTGTCGTGTTACTTGGGATAATTGCACTAAGTACTTTTCTCATATTTGATTTCTTGCATAGAAGGTGTTTGTTCTATTGTCTAGCATAGAATTTCATGTTTCAATTTGAGTAATCTTTTTAACCAAATTTCTCCCTATATGTTATCCTACATGTTTTCTCATTGTGAATATCATAGTTTGTAATTAATTTAAGTTTTTGTCTAAATTGGTGTCTTAATTTGTGATTAGAGTAATTAGTTAGTAATTAGTTTGTTAATTGGTTTTTAGCAAGAGTCTAGATTAGATTAATTTAGTTAATACCGCCTTCTCTTGGGTTCGACCCTATTCTTACCATTTACTACCTTTGTTTAAGATAGTTTGTGTTTGTGTAGGAGTTATAAATTGTTATTTGATCGTAGCTAATTTGCGGAATTAGCGACACCGTTTTTAAACTCGTCAGATTGAAATAAAGGAAAGTCTTAGACTCGACTTAGACTAAAACTGGAAAGCAGACTTCGACTCGTATTCATCAAATCTGGTTTTGAGCATTTCTCCTTCTTACGGGCAATACATCTTCCCGTCCATAATGCGGAAGTCATCCAGCATTGTTGTTATCAACTCCAACTTTGTCATCGCCTTTGCCGATTCGAACTACCATTGATGCTATGCCCTTGTTGCACTACTGATTAAGGTCGCATCCCAATCACACATGGGTAATATATAACCTATCATCAAGTCCTTACAGGCGCCGACCCTGAAAGCAGATGACGCTTCGTTCGTGCCATGAAGGGCTATAAGTTTAGAGGGATTCCTGATAAAGTTCGAATATTGTGCAACTAGCCTCTTCTGAGCTTGTTCTTTCTCTCGTTGCATCATGACGTACCATGGTTGAAGGCTTCTTTCCCTCATAAACATCTTTATTTCATTGTCCCTTGATACGTCTTCCTCAGTCTTTTGAAACTTCTTGGCGAGGGAAACCTCTGAGGTCAACCCTTCGCCAAGTGCCTTGACTGAGGTGGTTTTGGACTCGAGGACGTCCATTCTTGACCTTGATATTTCTTCTTGATTTTGGGAGACAATTGCAACTTTGGTGAGATGATGTCATCTTCCTCATCGTCTATGTTCCCAATAATCTTATTCTCGCTTCGAAGAATGTATGGTGTACAATCAATAGAAAAGTCTGCAATCCGAACTTCGTTCTTGGCTTGAGGGAGGAACTTGGAGCAATCCACATAAAATTCCCCAATATAGAGCTCAACAAAGCAACAAACAAGTTAGATTAAATGAGATACATCAACGTTGTCTTTGACAGATATTGCATTCCCATGATCAACGAAGGGGTTGTTCATATTATTGGGCTTGACAGTCGGGATCGGGATCGTTCCATTCTCTATCCAATCTTAGATATCCTGTTTGAGACGATAGCAATGCTCGGTATCATGCCCCTTTCCTGGATGGTAGGCATAATATGCATTTGGCTTATACCATTTACCTTGTCGACAACCAGGTGGATCTGAAGTGGGACCAATAAGTTTCAATTTTCCCTAGGCCGAGAGCCTTTGAAGAGCATAAGTATAGGTACACCCAATGTCGGTAAATACCCTAGGTATTTGGCGTTGTGTCCCCTTAGAAGTTCCTCCCAAAAAGCTAATGGCTTGGATGTGATTGGAAGAGATAGATTCCTTTGCCCTAGAAGAAGAGGCACCTTGGTATCCCTTAGGCTTTTTTGCCTCAGTCATCCTAACATCATCTTTAATTTTTCTTCCGACCCGAATAAGTTCCATAAACGAGCCAAAGTTTTGGTACTTGATAGCATCTCGATAGACGGGTCGTAGGTTCTTAACGAATTTGTCCACCATTTCAGTTTCTTCTGGCCTTTTTGATTGTTTCACGCTTTATGCGCGCCATCGGTTGAGGAATTCAGTAAATCCCTCCCTTTCTTTCTGAGTTATTACCTCAAGAGTTCTCATGGTAGTTTGGATTTCAGCATTATCAGCAAAATGCTTCCAGAATTCCACCACAATGTCTTCGAATGTTAGGAAATTCTTGAGCGCAAGACCATAGAACCACGCCTTAGGGCGTTCTCCCAGCGATTGGGAAAAGATGTGAGGTAAAATCTCTGCGGGTACCCTTTCTGTGCAAGGTACTCTTTGTAGGATCGGATGTGCTGAAGTGGGTCTTCAGTTCCCTTAAACTTGGGGATATCGATCAAAACAAAGTTAGTTGGTAGCTTGTCTTGAACTGGAGCATACCCCCGAGCGTTCTCATAATGCACATTTTCTCCCCGAGATAGTTTTAATTGATCCTCAATCAGTTTGAACCTCTTTTCAAGTTTAGTCCCACATGGTGGTGGTGGAGGAGTTTCCCCATTCATCTTAGCTTCGAGATTGCCCAAACAAATGAGCACTTGTTCAAGGTGTCCCGAGAGCTTTTCGACTACAGCTTCCATGGTTTTCTGACGGGTTTGTGGAGGCCTTTCTACAAGAAAAACCCCGAGCGAGTATCAGTTACTGAATCAAAATCCCTTGCACAATTAGGACTCGACTTAGCTTCGAGATTGCCCAAACAAATGGTTCTTTCGTCAAAAGAGGTAATTTGAAATTTGGGATTATCCTAATCCTACTTCGACAACATTTCAGTTACAAAATGGTTCTTTTTTCAAAAGAGGTAAATCGAAGAAAACTCGGGATTTTTCTAATCCTAAATGGCTAGCATTTCAGCTTGAAAATAAAGATTTTTTCAAAAGAGGTAATCTCGTATTTTTTCTAATCCGAAATCGACAACATTTCAGCTTGAAAATGGATCTTTTTCAAAAGAGGTAATTCGGAAAAAAAATCGGATTATTCTAATCCTAATTCGACAGCATTTAAGCTTGAAAATGGTTCTTTTTTCAAAAGAAGCAAGGTTTGAAAAAGTTGGAATTATTCTAATCCTAATTTGAAATTATTTCGGCTTGAAAGTGGATCTTTTTTCAAAAGAGCACATTAGAAAAATTATTCCTAGACCAATACTTTAGTTTCATAGTACCATATCTGTTCCAAACCTATCTCAAAAGATAATAAGTTAAGTTTATTTTTAATTCACTCGAATCATACACACTTAAGTCCCAACTTTATAAGTTAGGTTTCTTATTTTAATGGACTATTTCGTGATTAAGGAAGTAGATAAGAGTTCAGTATCTTATGCATGTGAAAAATGAATGAAAAAATTGAGTTTTTGGCAGAAAAATTCAAAATGTAAGTCTCATTTAGGAAAAGAGGTATTGGTTTGTTTAAAAACATGTTTTAAAAGGGAGTTATTTGGATAAAAACTTATAAAATGGAGTTGTTTGAAAAAGGTTGATTATATAAGGGAGTTATTTGTAATTTCTCTTAAAAGCCACCCAACCCTGCCCGTTAAAATAACGGTCTCTAATAAACAAATGAATGGCTATTCGAAGACGTGTCATATGCAATGCAAACATGCGAATTAAACCCTAACATGTGACATCCATTCTATGTCGTTTAATGCAATTTAAAATTTGTCAAAGTTGTTTAGCATGTAAAGGTTCATTGAAAACTAATCTAGTCTAAAGAAATAAAAGAGAATGGAAGGAAGCATCTTACTCATACCATAAGACAGAAAAACAAACGTTAGTGATTATTTTACAGATTATAAGACGCAGAAGGAATGAAATAAAACAAGGCTAAAAGCATATACAAAAATGAACCAAAGAACAAACAAAACAGACCACTATCTCGGCCGAGACAGACACATCTCGGTCAAGATGCCTCTGTCTTGGTCGAGATAAGCCTATCTCAGTCAAGATGCCTCTGTCTCGGTCGAGACAGACCCATCTTGGTCGAGACAGGGCACGACTCGATAGAGTATGGACTGTACTCGATCGAGTGACCTTAAGACAGATTAAATATTGCTACGACAATACGGACAATACTAACAATGACCCTTGTATAACAATAGACTCGACATAAAACATATGACATGAATAGACAAACGACTTACTCATCGAACTACTCAAATTTAAAGGCTAATCTACCCAAATACGACATACAAATAGACAACGATGTTTGCATAACAAAATACTATCATAAAGTAACGAAATACAATGAATAAGATGACAATATCATCATACAACATTGATTTCACAAATTACTTATGAAAAAACAAACAAATAACATATTAATAACTTAAAACGATAAATAACGATAAATAAATGAAAGGCGGTAATAAAAGGACGGAAATTGAAAGGGAAGAGGAGGTATTATTGCACCCTCAACATTCATATATCATTGACCACTGTCTTGTGTCGTAATCGATAGTAATATATTCCGAGGGGCCGTCGTTGACGAAAGCCAAATCTGAAATCTCGTTTTAAAAATAAACTGCACAGCGATCTTCAAACGCTTGTAAAATTTTCGTTACACGGTGAAACTTTGATTGGAAGGATGTTTTGAAAACAGAACAAAGAGTTATTTTTTAAAGTGGTGATATTTGTATTTATAGAAGGTCGGAGTTGCGAGAAAATCGACCTCAAAATTGCTGCTGCAAAATCGAAACAGAGCAGAGTACTCTGTTTTGGCGCAACAGTTTTTAAGGTGTTTTAGGGTTCTTTTTGTGTTGTTTTTGGTTTTAATTTTGCCTACGATCTAATAGTGTACTAAGGGTTGTTAATGGAGTAGGAGTTGAGTTTATATAGAGAGGTTTATAGGGTTAAAGTAGGGTTTGAAGTTGAAAGAAATAGTTTTTGAGTGTTTGTGTTTGGCTGCAACTTCGGTTGGTTTCTAGGGTTTTAGGAGGTGTTTGATTGGTGGGTAAGGCACCTAATATGGGTAGGATAGTAGGGGAATTGTTTAGGGTTATTGAGTGGTCAATTTGGATCGGTTTTGAAGGTGTTTTGTTGCGGTTTGTGAGCTGCGCGAAACGGGGGGGCTGGGCTTGGTTTTGGGCTCGAAAATCAAGGGGTGAGAAAGGTTGTTAGTCGGGTTTGATAAGTAGACTAGAAGAATAGAAGAGGTTTGCTCGAAATCGCATCAACAATTTGGCCCAAATCGGCTTCAAAACGAGCTTAAAAGACCGGCGCAAACTAGCGTTTATAAACATCGTTTTAAACAAAGATGAGACGGTAAAGTGAAATAATTCAAGGTCGACATTTCAAGTCTTGTTTAAACAAATTTTTTTTTATTCTCAATAAAATAAATGAAAACTCGATTATTAAATTGAATTAAAAACGAGTCCATTCAAGACGGAAATTGATTTTAAATTTCATTGAAAATACAACGACGACGCCCATTCTACATAAAACGAACCACAATTAACAATGTCAAACGAGAAATACATGTCGTCCTATCATCATCGGGTTCGAGTATCGACATATAAGGGTATCTAAAGTGTCACGTATATAAAGGAACTAAGGAATTTTAAGGTAAGTTGCTTATACGAATACTCTCGAAGATTGTACAACCCCAAAATTCCTAATTTCGTCAAGATATGCTCCATATTAATTTCAAAATCCATTGCCTCCTAGAAGTCTTGATCCACACACCTTGTTGGCAAGATCGTATAGTTCATGAGCACTTCAAATTTCTTAGTTTAGTCTTCATCTCGAAAGACCACTCCCCGATAAGCAGCTATGAAGGGTTCCCACGGACTTCCGTTGATGACGTTGTTGCTTCTTCTACCAATTTCTGTTTTTTTTTTCGCACTAGTTGATCGCTTGCTTCTTCCAAATACCATTCTAGCAACCACACAACAACAATAAAAGGACAGACAAGAGTGATTATGGGATTTCTCATCGGAACAATATGGCCGATCATCAACACCTCACACGAGTTTGTGATTAAGGAGGGTAGGGACCAGGGGCGTCTTAAAGTAAATGGAGGCCCGGTGCACCACAAAAAAATGAGGCCCCAAATATGCATGTATAAGTGTACGTTACGTCAAGGTTTTTATTGAATTTCATCGAAAAAGCTTGTAAATTCGGTGGCGAAAACTGGAGGCCCGGTTCCGCCGCCCATGGTTGAACAGGGCCTTAGACGCCCCTGGTAGGGACTAGGGAGAATTCTGCTGAGATAGTTGGTACCATGTTTGATTTTATTGGTCTTTCTATAGACCTTTTTTATATGAAAGTGTCGAGTTGTAGTACGTATTATAACTACTGCTATTTTTAGAATGACGATTCAGAGTTTTGTTTTAATTGTGGGTTTAATTTTCACCTAATTTTTATTATCGTGTTAATTAATCTCAAATCGACTGTGTTTCCGCCACTGTTTAGCCTTAGAAGTTATAGGGGATTACACTTTTATTTAAGAATAGCCATGTCCAGTTTATGTACTCCTGAGAAAAATTCAACTTGCTCTTTCCATTATGAATTAAGGGTTGACGATAAATTAATTGTGTAAACCTCGACCCAAACCCTGGGTTGGGAGCCGTCACTCTTGGTAGCTTGCCAGACTGTGTACATGGCCCATAGATCAACACGAATCCTTTCCGGCGCATCCTTAAAACCTTCCCAGGAGCTCAACCAATCATATTTTAAGCCTATCAATGGATCTTTTCAGGGGCACCCCACGCATGGAGTATTACACAGCCCCACTTGAAGAACACAACGTCCTCGTTGCGCCTGGTAGCATCTGACCGCAACCATGCATTCCTAGAATCCTCCCCCGCTATGTGGATGTCTCGGGTACTCCGGACCACAGGCTCACCCCACGGTCGCAGGGTTGCTCTGATACCACTTGTAACACCCCAGCCCAAACCCTTGGCCGAGAGCGGTCGCTCACGGTAGCTTGTTAGACTGTGTACATGGCCCACAAATCAACACATGTGTTTTCCAGCGCATTTTGTTCTCACTCTTGCGCATCCTGCAAACCTTCCAAGAAGGTCACTCATCCTAAGACTACTCTCAGTCAAGTATGCTTAACTTTTGAGTTTTTTTGCATAGATGACCAGAAAAGAAATCGGACTTTGTTGATATGAGTAGTACTTGCAATCCCTTTAAGCACTAAGCATATCAATGGATCTTTTTAGGGGCACCCCACGCATGGAGTATTACAAACTGCACACGAAATACAACAATTTTAGTCATGAAACATTCTATTAGTATAAATTATAATTTTAGATTCTCTTGTGGGTAGTCACCTAATATTATATATACACTTGATAATGTATAATGGCCATTTTTATTAATAATAATAAAAATAATAATAACTAAGATTAATTTTTCTTAACTATTAGTCAAATATATAATTACTATTTGTTTGTGGACAAATAGTGTCTATTCTTACATTTGACCAATATTTATTATTCGCGTAAGATGAATGGAAAAAAATATGAATTAATATTTTAATATGTCACATTGCAATTCCTTACAAAAGTAGCCATGAATAAACACAAGTATATAACGTGATTTTTTAAAGTTAAATAGTTATGTTCCATAATATATTAATACGTTAAAGGTACATTTTTATAATGTTATAAATTCATGTTACTTAAACATTAGATTTATAAATATTAATCTCATAAAAATTAAGATATAAAAAATGGTTATAATGACATAAACATAATAATCATAAATAGATTGAACATTAGTACTATTCGAGAATATTAGAATTTTAGTGAAAACGTAATCTAGCTAATAGGCATTTAATTATTATTAATATAATCACGATAATAAATTTGTTTTCATACTTAAAATTGAGGAATTTAAATGATCATAAGTTAACAAGACATAGTTAATAATGGGTCTATTTTGCATAGTATATCAATCTATATAAATATGTTTAATGGATAATCATGCATTCTAAACAATGTTATGTATCACATGTTAAATAATTTAAGTCATAACATGAATCATAAGATCTTGAATTACACGATTATCACAAATGTAGTTCTATTGTTAATCATATTTAAACAAACCTCTGGACACCATGATGATAAACTTTGTTGGACAATAAACCCTTTATAGAGAAAGGAGGTTTCTCTCTCTTTGCCTATAAACCTCAATGTATGTGTTTTGATGTTTTCGTGGATGATATTTGTGATGGGCAAAAATTACTATTTATAGATAGGGAGAGGCCCAAATTTCATAAGTTACAACATAATATTAACCTTCCATCAATGTTAATTAATGGTGAAACTTACCCTTTAAATTGTAACTGACAAGACCAAAATGTGTCGTGTTTAGTAGTGTTTATTAGGTCCGTTTAATGTAATTTTTACGGGTCTTTAGCATCGTTTTATGCTAACCATAGTTCTTGTAGTTATGTTGTTATTTGGTATTTTTAAGTCAAGTTTTAGAGTCAAGCCCGGAAGTCAACTAAAGTCAAAGTCAAACCCGAGACCCGAGACCACACCCGACAATTGGAGTGGGCTAGGAGCAAGTTATCAATGCAAGAAAAGCAAGTCCAAAGGGTCAACGAAAGTCAAGGCGAGCAACCAAGAGTAAAAACTGGCAGTGTAAAACGCTGCCAGTGTCACCAAAACGCTGCCAGCGTCCCACAACGCTGCCAGCGTCCGTGGGCGCTGCCAGCGTCCTGGCCTGGGACACGTGTTTCTTCATTTTCCGTCTTGTCATTTTGAGGCCCATTATTCGAAGGCCCTAGGTTTCTGAAGCAAGGGTATAAAAGAACCCGATTTTAGAGAGAGAAAACATTCCACATATTCCATAACATTCCACAAAAAAAGCACAAGACACATTGGAATTCTCTCATTTTTGGTTCTTCATTTTGGCTTGTAACTTTGAGTTAAACTTTATTATTTGGGTTGTAATTCTTGATTATGGGTAGCTAATCTTTTATTTCTTAGTGTAATTGGAACAAGTTTTCCTCTTTTAGCATTGTAAGACTCTTTGAACCTCTTCTTCTTTAGTTAATACCATTTTCTCATGTTTATTTTCCATTGTTGAATGAATTATTGTTGAGACTAACCATCTTAGCAAGTTGTTTGTTTAATTAGTGCTTTGTCTAGATAATTTTGGTTAATTTGTCTTGATATTGTTGAAGCAACCTTGAAAGATTGCAACTTTGGTTTAAAGTTGGAATCTTTTGAGTGGAATTTGGTTTATTGTGTGGTTAGAACATGGTTTAGTGTTTTATTACATGATTCTAGCTTGTTTCTTTCGTTTTGTTCATAAAGCTTGCATCTTTGATTTGGGCTCATGTTTTAGTGGGTGTAAATTGGGTTGTAAAGGGTCATCCTTGGTTGAGTTAATCCTTGTTGACTAATTTCTTAGAAACTTTTATTAGATAACTAGAGAAGAGAGGAAAGGAAGAGTTTTTACTTTGCTAATTGTTGGGAACTTGGGAAAATTACACTAAGTTACTTTCTTTACATTTGAATATTTGAATCCTAAGTACTTGTTGGTTATTTTACACTTGTTAATCAATTTCTCAAATCAACCTTTTTCCATATGTGTTATCCTACATGTTTTTGTCATTGTTAATATAATAGTTTGTAATTAATTTAAGTTTGTGTCTTAATTAGTGTCTTAATTAGTGATTAGAGTAATTAGTTTTGTTAATTGGTTTTTAGCAAGAGTCTAGATTAGTTAATTTAGTTAATCCCGCCTTCTCTTGGGTTCGACCCTATTCTTACCATTTACTACCTTTATTTAAGATAGTTTGTGTTTGTTTAGGAGATATAAATTGTATTTGACCATAGCTAATTAGCGGAATTAACGACACGTGAAATAAGCTCGTCAAATTAGGCGCCGTTGCCGGGGAAGGCAATATTGCTAAAAATTAAATTGAAACTCTTGTTAGTGTCATAAGTAGTTTAGATTGTTTTTCAATTTTTTTTTTAGCTTATTAGTTACTTTGTGTGATATACTCTTGGGTTGCTATTCTTGTTTCCTTAGCCAACCTTATTGAAGTTACTAATTTGTGTTGTTGAGTTGTTTTAGAGTTTATGCCTAGGTCACAAGAGGGAATTGGTGACCAAGATATTGATCCATCTTCAAGTAGCATATCAAATTGGTTATTTTCAAATCGCCTTTATAGGAGACCTTTTTGGAGGGAACCTAGTGAAGAGGAAGTGGAAAATAATATTTTTCAAGAACAACCGGAAGAAGAGTTTGAGTCACCACCTAGGATACCATCTCCATTAAACGTCCTTTACCCACCTAATATGGCGGAGGATAATAGGACAATCGGTGAGATTCGGGCAAGGAATTATGAGGAGCAACCCCTTTGTATTGCATATCCTCCCATGGGGGATGTGAACTTTGAGCTCAAAGGTTTCTTCGTCCACAACTTACCTAAATTCCATGGCATGGTGGGGGAACGACACTAATAGACACTTGGCCGAGTATCATATGATTTGCCAAGGTGCTATTCCCAAGGGGTGACTGAGGATCAATTCAAGTTAAGGGCATTCCCTTTTTCTCTTCAAGATGCCGCGAAAGAATGGCTCTTTTGCCTCCCGGCTCACTCCGTTACCACGTGGGTGGGCTTGAAGAAAACGTTTCTTGAAAAGTATTTTCCGGATTCAAGACACAATCACTCCAAGAAACTTATCACTACTATTGAACAAGAAATGGGAGAGACCCTTTATGATTATTTGGAGTGTTTCAAGAGTCTTGTGGCAAGATGCCCATACCATGGCATGTCGGGAGATGATTTGTTAACGGCTTTCAATGAGGGGTTGTGCCAAAATGACCAAAGAATGATCATTGCCGCCACCGGAGGTGGAATTGACACCCTTAATGTGGCCGAGGCCAATAATATTATCGAAAAATTAGCAATGAACACAAGAAGCTATGGACGAAAGAGTGAAAGGGGAGGGGGCTCTAGGAATGTATCCTCCATTGGAGAATCCTTATGCATCTCAAAACCACAAGATCATGCAAGAAATGGGTGAACTTAAAAGTATGATGTCATACTTGGTTGTTAACAAAGGTAACTCATTCTCTCAACACCCCGAACCAATTGAATGCTCATATTGTGGGGGTGACCATGCCACCAACACATGCTACATCATGATTGAACAAGGAGCAACTATGGAAAGTGTCAATGCTATGGGGTATGGGAGTTATAATTCAAGGAACCCAAGTGGAGGGGGAGTGTACAACCAAGCGGGGAACCGCGACCTTTTGGGATGGGGAGGGGATAAGTCGAAAAGCTTTGAAAACGATCAATTCAATCATTTGAGAGCCCAAAATCCCAGCCAAAACCGGAACTCCAATTTCCAACAAAACCCACAAAGAATTTACAACAATCAAAGGCCCAACAATTCAAATTTCCCAAGAAACTCTCAATCTCAAAACAATGTTCAAAGACAATCGAACCAAGACTCCAGTCAAGGAAATTCTTCTTCTCAAGGGAACTTGAGTGATATTTTACAAACACTCCTTGCCAATCAAGAGAAAGATAGGGAGGAGGCAAGGAGAGATAGAGAAGAGGCAAGGAAGGATAGAGAGGCAAACAACCTTAGGGTTAGCAACTTGGAAACCCAACTATCCCAAATAGCCTCCAATATGTCAAAATCTCAAGCCTCAAGCTCCACAAGATTCCCATCTCAAACCATCCCACCACCTAGGGAGAATGCTAGTGCCATGACCTTAAGGGGAGGCAAGGAGTTGGAGGTACGCCCCCTTGGAAAAGGCAAGGAGAAGATTAAAAACCTTGAGATGGAGACCTTGGAAATTGAAGACCAAGGAGAGTTAGTAATTGGTCATGGAGAGCTATCAAGGAATGGGGAAGGGACATCCACAAGCAAGGACCCTAAGGGAGACACTTCAAAGATGGGTAAAGACATTATTGATGATGATGTGGTAGAGGAATACATACCGGAAGTCCCATTTCCTAGTGCTTTGATAAGCACAAGGAAGTATGACAAGGAGACCGACTTGTATGAAACTTTCCAGAAGTGTGAGGTAAACATTCCTCTTCTTAATTTGTTAAATAGTGTCCCTAGGTATGCAAAGTTCTTGTAAGAACTTTGTACACCTAAGAGAAATCCTAAGAATGGAACCCATAGGGTTAGGGTGAGTGAGCATGTTTCGGCAATTTTCAATCAAAAATTACCAAAGAAATGTGGAGACCCTGGCATGTTCACCATCGGGCAAAGTTTCAAACGTGCCATGTTAGACCTTGGAGCCTCTATTAACTTCATGCCCCTATGCATCTATGAGACCCTAGGCTTAGGGCCTTTGTCTAAGACCGAGGTGGTTATTCAATTAGCCGATAGGTCTAGTGTCTATCCCAAAGGCTTGATAGAGGATATACTAGTAGAGGTAGATAACCTTGTCTTCCCGGCGGACTTCTATGTTTTAGACATGGAGTCTAGTTCAAGTGCCACTCCCCTTCTCCTTGGTAGGCCATTCATGAAAACCTCTAAGACCAAGATTGATGTGTCAAACGGATGTTTGACAATGGAGTTCGAGGGAAAGAGATTGACCTATAATATATATGACTCTATGAGACACCCTAGTGATGTTCAATCTTGTTTTTTCTTAGATATTTTCGAGCCTTTGGTACATCAAATGTACAAGTTATGTGATAGGGAGCCACTTGAGGTGGCCCTAACTAACAATGTCGAAGAAGAGGGTTTGTGGTTTTTGTCGTCGGTTGATGTGCAGGAACATCACAAGGACTTGGAGAAAGAAGAGCCACTAGACACTAATGAAGAACTTAACATCATCGAGGTGGACTCCAGTGGAAAACGCTGCCAGCGTCCCACGACGCTACCAGCATCCCCCAGCGCTGGCAGCGTTTTGGTCTGGAGAACCTATCCGAGCTCTTTGCTTTGAGAATACCCCTCCACAAGCCCCTTCCCTCAATTGGGAAGCCCCCGAAGGTCGAGTTGAAAACTCTTCCAAGTCATCTAAAGTATATCTTCTTAGGGGACAACCACACCCTACATCTTATCATCTCAAGCGCACTCAACAAGGAACAAGAGAGCAAATTGGTAGCATTGCTTCACAAACATAGAGATACATTTGGGTGGAGCATAGCGGACCTCAAGGGAATAAGCCCGGTCACTTTCATGCACAAGATAAGACTTAAAGTGGATGCCAAACCGGTCCGACAACCCCAAAGAAGGCTCAATCCACCAATGGCGGAGGTAGTGCAAGATGAGGTAATTAAACTTTTACAAATGGGCATCATCTTCCCTTTTTCCGACTCCTGTTGGGTTAGCCCAACTCAAGTCGTGCCCAAAAAGGGAGGAGTGACGGTAGTCAAGAACGCACAAGGAGACTTAGTCTCCACCCGACCACAAACCGGTTGGAAGGTGTGTATTGACTACCGCCGCTTGAATGTGGTTACTTTGAAAGATCATTTCGTGCTACCATTTATTGATCAAATGTTAGAAAGACTAGCTGGAAAAGCTTTCTATTGTTTCCTTGACGGGTACTCGGGATATTTTCAAATCCCAATCCCACCCAAGGACCAAGTCAAGACCACATTCACATGTTCGTTCGGTACATTTGCATATCGCCAAATGCCATTTGGTCTATGTAATGCACCGGGAACCTTCCAACGGTGCATGTTGAGTATATTCTCCGACTTTGTAGAAACGATCATAGAAGTATTCATGGACGATTTCACCGTCCATGGGGACTCCTATGATGCATGTCTAAAATACCTTGCCCTTGTCTTAGAGCGATGCCAAGAGTCCCATCTCATCTTAAACTCCGAAAAATGTCATTTCATGGTGACTAGTGGCATCGTTCTAGGACATGTAGTGTCGGAAAGGGAGGTTGAGGTGGATAAGGCTAAGGTTGACATTATCAAAACCTTACCTTATCCATTCAACACCCGAGACATTAGGTCATTTCTAGGACATGCCGGTTTCTACCGGAGATTTATTAAAGATTTTTCAAAGATTGCTAACCACCTACGTAAGCTTTTGCACAAAGAAGCGGAGTTTGTCTTTGATGCCGCTTGTGGGAAAGCTTTTGATGATTTGAAAGATATATTGGTCAGCGTACCAATTATTCAAGCACCTCAATGGGACCTTCCATTTGAAATCATGACCGATGCAAGTGACTACGCATTGGGAGTGGTTTTGGGTCAAAAGAGTGACAAGGGAACCCATGTGATTCAATATGCATCTACACTCTTGAATGACGCCCAAAAGAACTACTCTACAACGGAGAAGGAGTTCCTTGGAGTGATATATGCCCTAGAGAAATTTCGATCCTATCTCTTGGGCACAAAGGTGATCATCTACACCGATCACGCCGCCATTAGATATCTTGTGGCAAAGAAGGATGCAAAACCAAGGTTGTTGAGGTGGATTCTTCTCCTAAGTGAATTCGATGTAGAGATCAAGGACAAGAAAGGGGTGAAGAATGTGGTGGCGGATCATCTAAGCCGGCTAAACCTTGAAGGAAGACCATCATGCCCTCTTGATAAGGTTGAAGGAGGTCTCCCTCATGAGTCCCTATATGCTATCCAAGTGGAGGAGCCATGGTATGCTACCATGGTCAACTATTTGGTAACAAAGCGGTTTCCAAGCCATTTTTCTTTCCATCAAAGGAGCAAAGTAAGATCTGACGCAAAGTACTACATATGGGATGACCCATACTTGTGGAAATTTTTGCCAAGATCAAATCATAAGAATATGCGTGCCCGAGAGTAAGATTCCATCCATCCTACATCATTGTCATGACTATTCATGTGGAGGACACTTTGGGCCACAAAGAACCGCAAGGAAAGTGCTTGAATGCGGTTTCTTTTGGCCAAGCCTTTTCAAGGATGCTCATAAATTTGTGAAGACTTGTGACTGATGCCAAAGGATGGGGAACTTGACAAGAAGGAACGAGATGCCACAACAACCCCTCCTCTATTGTGAGGTCTTTGATATTTGGGGAATCGATTTTATGGGCCCATTTCCTAACTCTTGTGGGTACTTATACATCCTTTTGGCGGTGGATTATGTGTCCAAATGGGTGCAAGCAATTCCCACCCGCACCGATGATGCAAGAGTGGTAACAACCTTCATCCAAGAGAACATATTTTCCTGCTTTGGTTTCCCAAGGGCCATAATTAGTGATAGAGGTACTCACTTTTGCAATAAGGTTATTAGATGCCTTCTCAAAAAGTATGGGGTGAACCATAAGATTTCTACGGCCTATCACCCACAAACAAACGACCAAGCCGAGCTCTCCAGCCGTGAGATTAAAGGGATCCTTGAAAAGACGGTGAATCCAGATAGGAAGGATTGGAGCAATAGGCTAATCGATGCTTTGTGGGCATATAGAACCGCATTTAAGACCCCAATAGGCATGTCACCGTTCCGTGTCATATATGGCAAGGCTTGCCACCTCCCCGTGGAGGTTGAGCACAAAGCCTATTGGGCTATCAAATCCTTCAACCAAAACCATGATGAGAGCGATATGCACCGGAAGCTACAATTGCAAGAACTTGAGGAAATTCGCCATGATGCATATGAGAAGTCCTCAATTTACAAGGAGAAAACAAGGAAATGGCACGACGGTATGATAACCCGTCGGGTTTTCAAAGAAGGGGATCAAGTTCTTGTTTTCCAAAATCGTTTTAAACTCTTCCCGGGTAAGTTGAGGTCTAGATGGTTTGGACCTTACACCGTCAAGAAGGTGTTTAATCATGGAGCAATTGAGGTGAAAGGGCCCGGGCACGGATAACTAATCAAGGTGAATGGCCACCGCCTCAAGCATTATTTCAAGGGATGTGACCAGGAGGGGGAAAAAGAGGTCTTACTTGAAGACCCCGTGTATGAAGATTAAAAATCTTGGAGCCACTAAGTCGAGCCATCAACTCTAAATAAACGGCAACCAGTGTAAATATTCTATTCTTGTGAATATTTCATTTAAGTTTCATTGTTAATTTTTAATATTTGAGTTGTTTTTAAGATATTAGGATTTGCATCAATCAAAATTTTTGAAGTTACTAACGATTTTGTGAAGATTTTGCAAGTTTTTGGCCACCTCGGGATACGTGCCACGGGTAAAAAATGCGAGACTCGGTGAAATTTTGATATTAAAGGTTATTAAGGGTCATTAGAGTGAAAATAGAAGTCTAGTGGTGTTTGGAAGACTTAGCCAAAATTTGGCTAAGTGCAAAATTGAAGAAATCCGGCAGTGGATTACTCTGCCAGCGTCCCAGGACGCTGCCTGCATCACAGGACGCTGCCAGCGTCCCTGGGCGCTGCCAGTGTCGAGACCTGATATCAGCTCCTTCATAGCCTCACAAGCACGAGTTCTTCAAAACACTCCTATGTTCATCTTTCACGAAAAAACCCCAAAAATCAACCTCAATCCCACAAATCTTCACCTTTTTCACCAAATCTTCACAAAACTTCATCACAATCAATCAAATTCTTCATTCTAACTTTCATTCTACATTCAAACACCTCCAAATCAACTCAAACCACTCAAAATCTCAGAAATTTTCTTTTAGAAAACCTAGGAAATTCTTCTTCAAATTCGATTTTAAGGAGCTTGTAGTGGGTTTTTAAAGGGTTGTGAAGGGTTCTTTTCTTATTCTAATCATCAAGGAGCTAAATTTTAGTGGAATCGGGAAGGTATAGCTTAATACTTAACTTTTTTCATTTTGTTCATCAATTTTACTCGAAAATTAGGCTTGATTAGTCTTCTTTTGATTTTCTTCTTGCTCTTGTTGATTGTTTAGTTAGGATTGGTAAAAAAGTTTCTGAGTAAGGCATAAGAATTCAAAAAACACTAAACTTTTGAGGTGTTTGGATTGCTGCACACCAAGTGTTTGTTAAAGTGCTTGTTTGAGTGAAAAAAATTGTTTTGAGTGTTTGTTTGTTTGTTTGTTGTAGTAGTATTGTATTGTTGTAATTGTTACAGGAAATGTTTCCAAAAATTTCCAAATTGTTTGGGAAGGAAAAGAACGAGGGGGCCGCGGTGAGTGAGTCCGACACCGATGTTGAGGTGGTTTTCATGGGTTATGAGAGGTTGAGTGCTCAACACAAAAAAATTTGGGCAAACTCACCACACCCCGACAACAACCCCTTATAACCACAAAATTCTTCTCCCCAAGCACCCTCCGTGCATTGGGAATGCTCGACTTGACAAGGGATATGCTAGCTAAAGTTGGGCTAGAAGCTTATCTCGAACCGGACTCTTGGGATTACACCTATAAGAGTTTCGCGTACGAGTTCCTAGCTACCTTGTCCGAGTTGGACGTACCCGATGGGTGATATAGTGTCATTTCACCCTACATTTTCACCCCTTTTTGTCTTGTTTTGCTTGCCTTTAACGCTCCCTAGGAGCGTTTCTATGTGTTTTACCTTCTTCTAGCATATTTCTCGCTTTTATCTTGTTTTTGTAGGTCAACCGTCAATTGAGGCGATTTCTACCTACTTTTGATCAACAAAGAAGAAGGTGAATCATTCGGAGGACCCACGGCATACCTTGGGGGCCCCACATACCCTTGGGGGCCCTACTCGACGCGCCAAAGCCCTCCCGAGTCAAGGCAAGCGAAACCGAGAAGGAAACAACAAAGTCAAGCGAAGGAAGAAGGGGAATGAGCATCTCACGGGCGTGAAATGCATCTCACGGTCGTGAGATGCTTTACCAAAAAGAAGGATTTTTGTGGATTTGATCTCACGGCCGTGAAACTCATTTCACGGTCGTGAAACCTCAGTCACGGCCGTGAAACATGCTTCACGGTCGTGACTTGTTCGTGAAAGTTAACCTTGCTCTGCCAATTCCCTCACGACCGTGACTTGCAATCTCACGGTCGTGAGAGAAGTTTCACGACCGTGAAACCCATTTCACGGTCGTGACTTGGCCAGTCCATGAAGCTTCTCGAGGCCCATCTTTCCTTCATTTTGTAAACCTATATATAGACCCTCTTATGTAATTAAAGGGCACGAAACCCTAGATCCAAAACTTTCATAGAATTAGTGTTTAATCTTGTATTAATCTTCTATAATTGGTAAATTAGTCGGTTAATTAGTGATTTCGACTTGGTTTAGTGTATGAACTTGGGTTATATTCAAAGATTTGTGACAAAATCTTGGTATTTATATCAAAGTTCTCATCTTTCTCTAAGTTGGTATAATTTCTCTACTTAATCTTGCCTTTAATTAAGTTTTCATTTCAATTATTGTTATTTACTTATTGTTAATTAGAAAATGTTTAATGTTGTTGTTGATTTCCTTTTGCAATCTTTAGTAAATGTTGAATTTCCCTTGAGTATGGTTGAGTAGTGATTAATCTAGGATTAGTGGGGGATAATGGGTTTTAATGTGGGTTAATCCTTGTTGGTTGGGTTGATTTGTCGATTAATTGTCTTTCTTCCAACTTTTGCATACCATATGTTTGATGAAATGCTTGCTTGACAAACTTGCATGATTCATGTTTATCATACACTTCCGTACGACTGATAGCCTCGGAATATGTTAGGATTTGTATATAGTTGGTATATCGACCGTGTGTACGCGAGAGCTAGCTTGGTTCGGTATATGGGAGGGATTGTAAGAACGAGAGCCTCAATCCACCGCGCCCCAAGTTTGACTACCCATTAGCAATGAACCCGACTCACTAGAACCCAAATTACCCATTTGAACCCACCGATCCTAGACCTTTCTCTTATTGATTCTTATTTGATTATCTTCCTCGTCTTAGACCCCTTTTGTTTGTTTTTAATTGTTTCTAATTGTTGTTATCTTAGTCTAGTCTACAAACCCAAACCCAATTACTTTGTGACATTCAAGAGACTCTAGCCAACTTTTAGATCATTTATAAGCAACAACCGTCCCTGAGATCGACATCCCTTCTTACACAACTATTTCTATACTACATCAAAATGGCGCCGTTGCCGGGGACGGTGTATGTTTAATTTGATTGTTTTTAGTTTGCTTTAGTTTTTTGCCTCTTGTCTTGAGAAACCTAGTTTCTCGAGGCATTCTCACCGTTTACATTTAGTTTTCTTGTATACCCAGGCGAGCTCCCCCAAAGGATCAACCTCCAATCGATCCCGAGATCGAAAGGACCTTTAGGAGACTTCGCAAAATCTTCAAAACCGCAAAAAGAAGCTCTTCTTCGAATCCGATTATCACAACGGATGAGCTTTTACCTTCAATTGAAGAAAGGGAAATCCGGGAAAGTAACGAGGTAGAAATTGAGCATCCAAGTGTAGAGAATTGGGAGGATTTTGTGTCGATTGCGGAATTTCTGAATCCTTTTGGAATCCCACCAACCATCCCACAAGACATCCAACCACCCACTCTTCTAAGAATGCCTAAATTCGCATCTCACTCCATTCCCACGGAAGATACTCTTCCAAACACCCACCCCCGTACCACAAAATCTAACCGGAAATTTCATTGCTAAAACCGCTTTTATCCAATTGGTGGAAAGAAACCAATTTGGAGGTATGCCAAGTGAAGACCCTCATTTACACATGGAGACTTTTTGTGATTATTGTGATGCCGTTTCTCAAACGGAAGTAACTCAAGACCAAATTCGATGGGTCTTGTTTCCTTTCTCTCTTATTGGAGCGGCAAAACGATGGTTGAAGAGTCTTGATAGAGTTGCTCTAGGTATTGACTCATGGAAGAAGCTAGCTCTAGCTTTTTATCAAAAGTTCTATCCCCCGGAAAAGACAAATATGTTGAGAGCTAAGATAACCGGATTCAAGCAAAGGGATGAAGAGTCACTTTATGAAGCTTGGGACCGATTCAAGGAGATTATTCGTTCTTGCCCTCACCATGGTTTAAGTGAGTGGTTCTTGGTACAACAATTTTGGAATGGACTTTATGAAGATGCTAGAGGAATCTTGAATGTGGGATCAAATGGAAGGTTCACGGAAGTAGATGATGCTCAAACTTGGGCAAGAATAGAGGAGATGGCGGCCCATAACTCACAATTTAGTAGGCCAAGGCAAACTCCTAGGGGAAAGCATGAGGTGAGCTCCGTCACCCAAATGGGAGCCGACTTTGGAGCTCAACTTAGCTCTTATATGGTAGCAATGAACCTCAAAATGGACCAACAAACGGCTCTTTTCCAACAAGCTCAAAGTTCATTAACTCAACCTCCTATGCAACAAGTGAATGCTATGGTGATGGCACCAAGCTTACCTCAAGGGGTTTGTGAATGTTGTGGAACATTTGGTCATGATCCTCAAGAATGTAGAGGATCCGTGGAACAAGTGAATGCCTTTCAATCTTATAGGCAAGGAACCCCCTACTCCAACTTCTACAATGAGAACACAAAGAACCACCCAAATCTCTCATACAAAAGCCAAAATGTTCAAAACCCCCAACCACAACCATATGTTGCCCCACCCATGAGAAACAATCAACAAAACCTTCAAAGACAACAATACAATCAAAACCAACCTTCCTACAATCAACCACAATACAACCAAAATCAATACAACCCACCACCACAAAATCAACCTCCCATGCAACCACAAGTTGGGGATCCAAACTTGGACATTCACAAAGCGATTCTCCAATTGCAAAAAGATAACCAAGCCAAAGATATTATCATCAATAACATCCTTGCCCACAATAAAATGCTTGAAACTCAAGTGACCCAAATAGCCTCGGGGAGTTCCTCTAGGGGAAAGGGTCAATTACCTCCTCATGGTAACCCACCTAGAAATGAAACCGCCAATGCCATACATTTGAGGTGTGGAAAGAGTTATGAGGGACCAAGAATGCCAATTGAAGATGATAATGGTGAGGGAGACAAAGTGGAAGATGGTGGACCAATTGAAAATGAGGTTGTTGAATTGGATGATAAGGAGGAAGAGTGCTCTTCAAGTGAGCAAGTTGTTGTCGAAAAGAATGATGATGTGATAAAAACAAACAAGAAGGTTGAGGAGCCTATTGTGATAAGGCTACCTTTTCCTTCTAGACAAGCCAAAACAAAACTTGATAAGCAACTAGGCAAGTTCATGGAAATTGTCAAGAACTTGGAGGTCTCTATTCCGTTCACCGACCTCATCACTCAAATCCCCGCCTATGCAAAATTTATGAAGGACATCCTTACAAGGAAGAAGTCATTGAGTGGAGTTGAAACCGTGGCATTCACCGGTGAATGTAGTGCATTTCTACAAAACCCAGCCCTTCCTAAATTGAAGGATCCGGGTAGTTTCTCCATCCCATGCACCATAGGCAACATAACCATTGACAAGGCCTTGTGTGATTTGGGAGCTAGTGTGAGTGTGATGCCATACTCTATTTGTGAGAAACTTGGCATGGGGGAACTTAAATGCACAAACATCACACTTCAAATGGCGGACCGATCAACAAAGCAACCTTTGGGTGTATTGGAAGATGTCCCGGTTCGAATTGGGAAGTTTTTCATCCCGGTGGACTTCATAGTCCTTGATATGGCGGAGGATTCTCAAATCCCCATTATTCTCGGGAGGCCATTCTTGCACACCGCCGGAGCGGTGATTGATGTTAAACACGGGAGGCTTACTCTTGAGGTGGGGGGTGAGAAAATTACATTCAACTTGCAAAATGCCATGAAAGCTCCAAATCTTGGAGAAACATGTTAATTCATTGACATCATTGATGCCTTCGTTGAAGAAGTTACACCTAGCTTCTTTATGAGGGACCCTTTGGAGGCTATCTTGACTTTGGAGCCAAGGGATATCATGGAGGAGTTACATGGGTTTGAGTTCGACTTACTTGAAGCAACTTTGGAGGGAGAAGAGCTTGATGAACAACAACTTCTAAGACTCGAGTCTATCATCCAAACTTCTTGTGCGGTAGACATTGCGGTAAAGGTACAAGCTCCTTCTCTTAAACCTCTTCCTTCTAACTTAGCATATGCTTATCTTGATGAGTCGAAGTGCAAACCGGTGATTGTAAATGCTAATCTTGATGATGATCAATTGAATGCATTGTTGTGTGTGTTGAGAAAACATGAGAAAGCTATAGGCTATAGCTTGGATGATTTCAAGGGGGTTAGCCCCGAATTGTGTATGCATAGAATTCATATGCAAGATGACCATGAGCCAAGAAGGCAACCCCAAAGAAGACTAAACCCCACCTTGCAAGAGGTTGTCAAAGGTGAAGTCATGAAGCTATTTGATGCCGAGATCATCTACCCAATCTCTTACTCCGATTGGGTTAGCCCCGTGCAAGTGGTGCCAAAGAAAGGTGGCACCACGGTAGTGAAGAATGATAAAGATGAACTAGTGCCCACTAGGTTAGTGACGGGATGGAGAATGTGCATAGACTATAGGAGGTTGAATGCCTCAACAAGAAAGGATCATTTCCCCCTTCCCTTCATTGACCAACTCTTAGAGAGACTTGCCTCAAACAAGTATTTTTGCTATTTAGATGGATACTCGGGATTTTTCCAAATCCCAATTGACCCGATTGACCAATCTAAGACCACATTCACATGCCCTTATGGCACTTTTGCCTATAGGAGAATGCCTTTCGGCCTTTGCAATGCCCCGGCTACATTCCAACGATGCATGATGAGTATTTTTTCCGATTACATTGAATCTATCATGGAAGTTTTTATGGATGATTTTAGTGTGTATGGGAAAGATTTTGATTTGTGCTTGTATAATTTGTCCTTGGTGTTGCAAAAATGTGAAGAAGTTAGTCTTGTTTTGAATTGGGAGAAATGCCACTTCATGGTAAATGAAGGGGTAGTTCTTGGTCATCTCATTTCGGAAAAGGGTATCCAAGTTGATAGAGCTAAGGTGGAAGTGATTGAGCAATTACCCCCACCTTGAAATCTCAAAGGGGTGAGAAGCTTCCTTGGTCATGCCGACTTTTATCGCCGGTTCATCAAGGACTTCTCCAAAATTGCTAAACCACTTACACAACTTCTCCTCAAGGATACCCCTTTCCATTTTACTAATGAGTGTGTTGAGGCATTTGCTAGGATAAAGGAAGCTCTTATTTCGGCTCCGGTCATGCAATCCCCGGATTGGGAATTGCCATTTGAGGTGATGTGCGATGCAAGCGATTATGGCGTTGGCGCGGTTCTTGGCCAACGGAAGGATAAAGCTTTGCATGCCATTTACTATTCTAGCAAGACCCTTGATGAAGCACAAGTCAACTATGCAACAACGGAAAAAGAGCTTCTTGCCATTGTTTTCGCTCTTGATAAATTCCGTTCATATTTGATTGGCTCCAAAGTCATTGTGTATACGGACCATGCCGCACTCAAATATTTACTTGCCAAGAAAGAAGCTAAGCCCCGCCTAATTAGATGGATCCTTCTCTTACAAGAATTCGATTTGGAGATAAGAGATAAGAAGAGTGCGGAAAATGCGGTGGCGGACCATTTGTCCCGGCTATGCTATGATGGAAGTAAAGATGACATGCCTATCAATGATTCATTCCCGGATGATTTTCTCTTTGCAATTCATGAAACGATCCAAAATCAAGCACCTTGGTTTGCGGACTTTGCCAACTACATTGTGGGTGGTGTTCTTCCACCGGGCATCAACCACAATCAAAAGAAGAGGTTTTTATTTGAAGCTAAGAGATACTTTTGGGATGATCCTTTGTTGTTCAAGGAGTGTGGTGATGGGATGTATAGAAGATGTGTTCCACAATGGGAGTATGAAGAAATCATGAAAGGATGCCACTCCTCTCCTTACGGAGGGCACCATGGGGCAAGCAAGACTGTTGCTAAAATACTTCAATCCAGGTTATTTTGGCCCTCCATGTTCCATGATGTTAAGCACTTTGTCAAATGTTGCGATGCTTGTCAACGCACCGGCAACATTTCTTTGAGGAATGAGATGCCCCATAGGGGGATTCTTGAGGTGGAAGTGTTTGATGTGTGGGGAATAGACTATCAAGGCCCCTTTATTTCTTCAAGAGGGAATAGGTACATTCTTGTGGCCGTAGACTACGTGTCCAAATGGTTGGAGGCGGTGGCTGCCCCTACCAACGATGCCAAAGTTGTCATCAATTTCCTAAAGAAGATCATTTTCCCCCGGTTTGGAGTACCTAGAGCTCTAATAAGTGATGGAGGAAAGCACTTTCATGAAAAACGACTTGACTCACTACTTCTTAAATATGGTGTTCATCACCGTACCGGTTTGGGGTATCATCCCCAAACAAGTGGGCAAGTCGAAATCTCCTACAAAGAAATCAAATCTATCCTTGAAAAAGTGGTCTCAAAGCACCGTAAAGATTGGAGTTCAAAGCTCGACGACACATTATGGGCATATAGGACGGCATTCAAAACTCCTATTGGAATGTCGCCTTATAAGTTGGTGTATGGCAAGTCTTGCCATTTGCCCATAGAGCTCGAATACAAGGCATATTGGGCGATCAAAGAACTAAATCTTGATTCAAAATTGAGCGGTGACAAGAGATTACTCCAATTACAAGAGCTTGAGGAGTTCCGGCTCAAATCTTATGAAAATGCCCAATCTTACAAGGAGAAGACCAAACTCATTCATGACAAGAAGATCCTCAAAAGGGATCTCCAATGCGGAGACAAGGTTCTTCTATTCAACTCAAGGTACAAGCTATTTCCCGGGAAGCTCAAATCCCGGTGGTCGGGACCATTCTTGATCACCGAGGTAGGGAAATATGGGGACTTTGAGTTGGCAAGCAAAGATGGTCAAAGATTCAAAGTGAACGGGCAACGAATCAAGCTCTACAAGGAAGCTCTCATCGGGGTAGTCGAGGCTTTGTACCTCAAGCCGACTACTCCTCATTAATTCTTGAACAAGAACGGGTTTTGTGAAGTCCCCCAAGAATCACAAATTTGTATATAATTCTAACTCATTTGACTAATGCTTGATAGATATTAGTTTGCATGGAAATTGATTAAATTGACGATAATGAGGTCGAATTTTTGTTTGGCTAATTGAATCATTAATTAAATCAATTTCCCATTACTTAGTTAATTTTAAAAAAATTTAGTGCAATTTTTATCAATGAGAGTGTGAGGGAGGGATTTAATGTGTTGTGAATTGTTTTTGTAAGTTGAAATGAAGGAAATATGGAAGAACGATAATGGAGAAGTGAGAAATCGAGCAAAGAGTGAAGATTTTGGAGCAAAATAGTCGAAAAAGCAGTTTCACGCTCGTGAGAGGGGCTTCACGCCCGTGAAAGTTGAAGCTAAGCAAAGGAATCACGAGAAATCAAGTTTCACGACCGTGACACCCATCTCACGGTCGTGAAACCCATCTCACGGTCGTGAAACTGATCTCACGGCCGTGAGATGGCGAAAAACAATGCAGTAACTTCTCAAAAACAAGTCACGGTCGTGACTTGTAGCTTCACGGTCGTGAAAGCTATCTCACGCTCGTGAGATCAATTTCACGGTCGTGAAGCTAGTTGAACCGTGATTCTCCAACCGTGACACTTCAATCTTTTCTTATCTTCTTCTTATCTTTCTTTCATCTTTTCATTCAACCACACAAACACATCTCACAAACATCATCTCACTAAAAACACTCCAAACTCCCTCAACTCTTCACCAAACTCCCTCAAATCTCCCACAAATTGTCACAAAAAGTCTCCTTCTTCAATTAAAAACACATTGAGAACCATTTTTTTGCCTTACAAACACCAAAAAACCCAAAAAAATCGATTTTCAACCCTAGGTTTTGAAAAATCCGAAATTGAGATCTATTTTTTGGGTTAGTTTTTTTTGCTTTCTACTCCAATAGAAAGTTGTTTTGGGGCCAATTGAAGGTTTTTCTAGCGTTTTCAATCGTTTTAGAAGCTTCCTTTTAGCAATTTGTTTTTTGGGAAAAAGCTTGCTTTAAGACAACAATGGCAGGACAAGGAAAGGGGAAAGCGGCGGCGGCAAGAGCTACAAAGAAGAGGAGAGGCAGCGGGTCCAACAACCCGAGCGCAGACGAAGATTTGGAGATTGAGCAACTTCCGGGTTTTCCGGAAGTCGTCTTTGAGACGGATGCTCATAGACATGCCTTCGCAGCTATTCAAGGGTTGGAGATGGAGCCTACT
>JAIUZE010016729.1:0-13411 GCA_022085475.1 Heliosperma pusillum
GACTTCAGGTCAATAGATGGACTTCAGGTTCATGAGCTCATTTATAGTCAAAGATTATATGTCGACAATCAAAATTAGGACTTGCATATAATATCCCCATTTTCTAGTCCATTAAACTCCGCGCGCAAATGTATATCGGTTCCTTAACCATATCGATATAATTTCAACATCTCGCGATATTGTCAGTACTGATTAGTGATATCTGAATATATATGGTACCATTCCTCTTCTATATAGGCCATCGATTATCATTCAGATTTCTATGTCACTTAAGGGACATACAAATTTCTTTACTCCGTAAGAGTATCAACTGCTCATACTTGTCATTTTCTTATTATTTGAAATATGTGAACCGATATGACTTCCACACTACATTCCATGTGTGGTTATTGTTCAATTTGACAAGAATTTCAATTTTCATCACATATAATATCTATGACTAATTTATAGCACGCTATACCACAAATAGGGCTAATCTGTCTATAATTAAATCATAGATCTCAATGTAATGTCACATTTACACAAGGTGATCAAACTGGTATCGTAATACATCTTCATAACTAAATGAATGCCATCATTTTTAATTTTATGAACCTCTATTTGAAGTATTTCATATTGAAAACAAACCGATGAACTTCGGGTTCAGTTGAGGATAACTTACTTGTCTGTTTTTACCAGCTTTTCCTTATCATTCTCCCCCTAAGGTGGTAAAAACTATCAATAACAGATAGATTTAATGGGCAATAAATTATTATATCCACCTTAGATCTCAATTTCTCATATCACCGATGAGAATTTATATGATCATTTTTGTATAATAACAAAATATTTCGGGGAGTAACATATAATGCAGTTGGATTTCTAATGTGCCGAATTACAATGCCCAATTTGGGAGATCAACGATTTTATATAATAATCAAAATGTGATTGCTGATCACAAGAACTACTCAGAAAAATCATTATGTGGCTACAAGTCATTTAATAGAGTGTCAATCCATACACGAACATTTAAGTTCTTTATCGAACTTCTGAGTAATGTTTAAATCTCCAATATCAAATATACTCAATCTCACTGTAGTGTCTTGCCTTTAATGAAGTTTCTACACGAGAGAGTTTCAGCACTTATCTTTTCTCTAGAATAAACTTCAGGTTTATCAAAACGGGTATAATAAGAACCCGGATGACCTCAATTGTCACATCTTAACAATTTAATGTCAACTTTCTTAGTTTGCCCAAAAATCAAGGCAACTTACATAAGTACTTGGTCGTGTCTAGATAGTATAATTTATGACACGCCACTTTCTAATTGACAATTCAACATACTAAACTTCTGGTTAGCAATTTCGCATATGAATTCAAAATAACTCCTCTGTATCTAGCCCGATAAAATAGATGTGACATAAGACACTAACTAATGTCTTATTTATACTGGCAAAACTAAAAATAATATCGCAATATTCCTTTAGGGAGTATTATACATTGCTCTTTCTTGTAGTATGAACACAAATCATACATCAAAATTCCTTTTAGGAATACAAAACGTAACCGATTCTTAAAATAATCTCAGTTAAACTCAATTAATAATGTATCAGTCCCGTCATGGGAGGTGGTGAAATCAACGAATCATAGTGATCATTCTTTTCATAATATTAAATAATTGATCACATGTCACTTGTATACGAGATACTACACATAGTGTTTGAAGCACTTACACGATAATGTGTCTACATGACTATATTATTTGTATGAATGACAAATATATTTCATACTCAAAACATGATATCTCATTCGCTTGAAGGAATGATTTTGATTCGATTTGATATGATTCTCAACTTTTAAGAGTATCTCATATTTTGCAAATATTTATGTATAAAAATTGAGTTTATTCTTAATTATGATACTCAAATAATACTCACTATATGAAATGTGAGAATTTATAAACATTGTGAACTTCAGGTAACAGTTTCATTATATGTAAACATTATGAACTTCAGGCCATAATTTAGTATATGTAAACACTATGAACTTCTGGTCATAGTTTCAGTATCTTTAAATATTATGAACTTCAGGCCATAGTACGAATATAAAAATTTCAACTCGTATATCACTTTCCTTTTCTCATATCGAATTTCGAGTATATGTGTCACAAGAATCTTTCAATGAACTGATTTGGCTCAGTAAGTCTACATCACTAAGCTCAATTTAGACTTCTTTTACATGGCTCACCAAATGCCACATTATTAGGCTCAATAATGTCATGTTCTCAATCTCTGCTACAAGCAGAGTCTTTATGAGATGTCACATTCACTTCAAAGAATGGACCAAATTTCAAATCTATTATGCCGTTCAACTTCAGGTGAACAAGAATCAATTCAGATATAATATATCCTTTTATAAAGACCGCTTTATCCATTTGAAACTCAAATGCAGTTCATAAATCGCAGCTGTGAACTTCTGACCACTAGCATTTACATGTGGACTTCTGGCCACTTACACTTCAAAATATGAATTGATGGGACGGTGTTAAATTATTCTTACACACCTTTAAAACCTTGAACTTCAGGCCAAAGTTATAATATGGACATATCTGCTCATCTTTATAAAATAAATCTTTTGGAACTTCAGGTCCAAAAATTATATGATATGTCCTTTTCCAAAAAATAAGTCCAATAATATGTAAATTATACTCCCTCCTATTTAATCTATTCTTCCCCTTTCATTTTGACTTTTAGATTAAGGAAATGAATTTTGACCACACAAAACACACTACCCCACACACAAATGAATTTAGACCACACAAAACACACTACCCCACATCCAAAAAAGGAAATAGGGAAGAAAACATGAATAACCGAAAAAGGAAATACGGAAGAATACCCTGAATAAGAGGGAGTACAAGATTAACTTAGTTATCATATTAAACAATAACTCTTCGTTTCTCGGTGACATAAGAATATCAAAAGCGGTAAAATTGTAGCCTATTCATGATAATCTGAGTTATTTCCCGTACGATCTTTAATATATTTAACAAAATAATTTATGAACAAGCGGAAATAACTGAGCAAAACAGATCGATAAATATGATATATATTATAAAGATACAAAATCAACCCATATGCTGTTAAACTGAAGTAACATATCTATGAAACGTACATGAATTGTACGGAAATAAATGGAACATGTGTTTTCATCAAAATAATCATCATAGTTCATTAATTCGGATTGTATATATATGCAATCAAGATTATAATCATTGTGATCTTTTATAAATTATCTTCTTTGATTAATTTTATTAGTTATTGGGCTGTTACATATTACGACACATAATTAAGTTTAAAACCCAAACTTACTAAATCACTTATTAAGTATAAGTGGAACTATGGAAGACAATCACCACATAGAAGCAGATCGATTAAACAATAAGAATCATAATCAATCAGTTTGGTCAGAGATATGACTGCAAAATTTTGTTCTTTTGTTCGTATTAGCAGGTTTGCAGCAATTAAGGAGTATCCCATAGTTCATAATATTAATTAGAACAATGTTACGTGAAATTAATAGTTACCGTACAGACAGGTAAACATAAATTAAATATAAACAAAATATTGATGCAACAATTGATCGAAGCAATCGAGAAATCAATGTTACAAAATTAAGGTCAACTAGATATCATGTTTTGATTTTCAACGTGGCAATATGAAAATTGTTTCATAAGCATGTGGCAATTTAATATTATGTTTTGCATGCAATAACCGTTTGATTAATTCTTAGTCATTAGTTCGTATATTCATAGGTTTTCACGAGTAATAAATCTGTAAACATACATGAAGTAAATAATAGAATAAGATCTGATATGAACCTCCATATTATCATATTTGAATAATAAATATTTACCCAATTGAATAATAATTATTTACCCAATTAATTAGTCTCGTGCTGATAACGTGTTGTGAAATAAAGGGAGAGATAATTATAGAGAGAAAGTATAGAGAAAGTAAGGGAGACAGATCTGTATTATTATTCCATTATAAGGGGTATATATACACATACAATAGGGATAGAGTTTCCATAAGATAATATATTCTAGTATCATATAAGATATGGACATCCATATAATAATATTTCATAACAGTTTTTCAGTTTTCAGCTATCTATTCAATTTTCAGTTATCTTTCAGCTAGTTTTACATAACAGAATATTATGGATTTTATTTAACCTTAACTAGCTTTTTAGTTAATTTAACAAATAGAGCCTAGTTGATGAGTATTTTATGATTCACAAATTCTCATTTGTGACAGTCACTATTCGTCTCAAGCTTGTGACGGGTCGGATCTCTCTCACAAGCTTGTAAGTGAGAGGGCAAGTGGAAAACCATTGATTTCCCACTTGCAAGCTTGTATATATAAACATATTACAATTTACACGATCAAGACATAGAGTGAAAGGCATGATTTATGGGTGAAAGGCATGATTTATGGGTGAAAGTCACAACCAAGACATGATTTGAACATATTACAATTTCCCATTGTGTATGGTTTGTATATATAAACATAGAGTGAAAGGCATGATTTATGGGTGAAAGTCACAATCAAGACAGCGTGTCCCTCGTGGTTACGGATCACATATTCACATTACAATTTACACGATCCAACTATCCCAATTCCTTGTTTAATCCCAATTACTTACTCATTAAACAATCCCAACACTCATAGACTTGGAGTCTTGTACGATCCTTCCCCTCTTCAAAACCCCCTAAATAAACAAGTTATCTCATCAAATATAATCCCTTGTCTCTTTGCTCAATCAAAAACAAAACAATGGTGAGCAGATGTGAGATGTTCTGTGAGATCATGTGCGCTATCATCCTTCCTCCTCTCGGCGTCTTCTTCCGCCACGGCTGCTGCAGTGTACGTTCTTCTTTTCCCTCCGTCTCAATCATTTGTTTAACTGCCCTTTTATCGCGTTATGTCCTTAGCCCATGCAGAGTAACGTAACCCATTAAAGCAGACTAAATATTCACTAGTATTTTAATCGACTGCACCCTTTGTTTCTTTGAACACCTTGTTTGATGTTTGATATGAAAAAATGGCAGTGTGAATTCCTGATATGCTTGCTGCTGACGATATTAGGGTACGTTCCTGGAATGATTTACGCTATCTACGCAATTGTTGTGGTCGATCGTAGATGGTATGCAGATGATGGACGTTACTATAGATCTCTAGCTTGATTCATTCATTCTTATTTTGTACGGACTATTATCATTATCGTTACTATTAATTCTTGATTCTTGATGACCGATCAATACTCGAGGGTTCTTATATTATTCTGGATCTTGGAATTGATTTCCGATGCTGAAATTCTTGTGTATCTTGTAATTTTGTATTGAATTATTAGCCTTTTTTGTTGGAATTTGTGATTGGATGGATTGTGGATTTTTAGATGTTACTTTTCTCACAATCCCACAAGAGCATTAGGTATTTTGGGGGTTGACCGGATTTAAACTCAAGTCACGAGTACCATCTATCATGAATTTACTAGCTAGCTTTATTTGACACTTGCCACTCATATCTTGTCGTTACTATGTTAATGTAACATCCCATGAATGTGAGGAAAGTTGTCCCACATGGGAAAAATAAGAAGCTTATGAGAACTTTATAAGAGATTCACCACTTAGTAACAAGGCCTTGTGCTTTTGGGCTTAAGTGATGACAAATTAAGGCCCAAAGGTGGACATCTCATCTTATTTGGGTTGTGTTATGACGGTGGCGGGTCGGGTTGTTATAGTTAATAAGTGACATCTTATTTCTACCGCTTTTAAACAACGATCCACATAATGTATCAATGTATCATAGCTATATTGCGAGTAGTTTTAATTCGATTGTAGGGTAAATGGGTAAAATTTCTATTTAAACAAATAAATCTCATAGAAAACTAGGTACATTAATTCCGAACCTCCTTTGCAATTCTAGTTTTTGCTTATTAACTCGAACTTACTAATGGTAACGTAGAAAGAGTTGTATATATCTCAATCTTCTAATGTTTCAGTTTAGGTAGATATCCAATTTTAAAAAATGACAAATGAAACTCTCGAATTCCCATTTAAGTTAGTCTAATTAAGCCTTTTACGTTGCTAGGTACCCGGGTATTTTGGGTAGGTCACATGTATTCCGTAGATGATAAATTGCCACAACTGTCATGGACCAATAATTGGTTGGAAATAAATGGCACGTTCAATGATCTTGGGTCATGGTTATTGTCCCAACCCAAACGAGAATGAAATTTAGATTAGTATGCTACTTATTTTCAAAACAAATTCTTGTAGACGGGCATATCCATCTACAAGTAACGGGTCAGATCTCTTTTACTTGGTTTTTCATTTGCCCTCCCACTTGTCTTTTTATAAGAGGGATTCAACCTGTCACTCATTGTAGACGGATATGCTCCGTCTACCATGAGACTTAATTTATTTTTGAAAGGATGAACAAGGCTTTATCTAGTTGTCTAGCTTTTTTTGTTGTTGATAAATTTGACCAATTATTTATGGAAGTTAATATAGTACAACATGTCTTCCCGTCTAAAAGCTTTAGCCGGGTCAAGCCCCTCACAAGAAAGCAAGTGGGACAAGTGGGCTTGATCCGTCTGGAATGAAAATTTGTGAATTTAGTATAGTGTAGTGATGCAATTTATACATGCCATTGACGAACACCAGAAATTGTTACGCCTCACAGCCCACATGGCTTACAATATAACAAAGCTAATGCACTTATAATACATTCCTTATACCCGCTCAAGCAAGTTAATAACATGAAGAGTTTAATTAAATGAAGGAAGTAGAAGACATTCAAAGTGTTTTGAGAGAAGTTTGTTTTTAATGTTGTTATTGATAATGTAATTCATCAAGTACAGAATGCTGTTGAGCAAAGAGCTTATATCCAGCGGATGTTTTACTCTATTTTACAGTGGTCTTTACCCAATGGACAAACATGATGTCCTAAGAACTATAAAAGTAGCAGACTCTATTTTACTACCCTAAAGTGTGATATATCCTACATCTATGTAGGATCCTTTTTCCTTCTTTTAGGATTTGAATAGGCTGACTTGCTCTTGTTGCTTTCACTTGACTTGCTCTTGTTGTTACTAGACTTAGTCATAAGCCTAATATTGTCTTTACACTCCCCCTCAAGATGAGAGTGAAGACTTGTTGAAACTCCCATCTTGGACAATATATAGATACCTGTGTTGAGATATAGGACAGGATTTTGTAAACACATCAGCTACTTGGTCCTTGGTGTTGACATAGGAAGTAGTTAGATAACCTTGTTGAATTTTCTCTCTAATGAAGTGGCAATCCACTTCAATGTGTTTGGTACGTTCATGATAGACAGGGTTGGCAGCAATGGCAAGGGCTGCTTGGTTGTCACACCGTAGGTGGGCAGGACCCATATGTGTAATACCTATATCCTGCAAAAGTTGAAACAACCAAGTAACTTCACAAGTAGTCATGGCCATTGCTCTGTATTCTATTTCAGCTGAGGATCTGAAGACAACAGACTGTTTCTTAGACTTCCAGGATATAGGTGAGTTGCCAAGGAGAATGCAATACCCTGTAGTGGACCTTCGACTGTATGGACATGAGGCCTAGTCTGAGTCACAGTAGGCAGTAAGCCTTGCTGCAGAGTCACTAGCAAAGAGAATGCCCTGGCCAGGAGCTGTCTTTAGGTACCTGAGTACCCTTTGAACTGCTTGCATATGATCAAAAGTGGGTGTTTGAAGAAATTGACTGAGTAGTTGGACAGAGTAGGCAATATCAGGCCTGGAAATGGTAAGGAAGATGAGTTTACCTACCAACTTTCTGTATAGGTCAGGATTAGGTAGCACAGTACCTTTACCAGGTTCAAGTTTGAGAACAGGATTAACAGGTAGTTGAATGCTTCTGGATTTATCAATGCCAAAGCTTTGAAGTAAATCCAAAGTATATTTCTTCTGTGAGATGAGAAGACCTGCACTACTCCTCTCTACCTCCAATCCTAGGAAATACTTTAATTCCCCCCAAGTCCTTCATGTGAAAGGAGGTATTGAGGTGGTCTTTGAGATCCTGTATCTCAGAGGAACTATCTCCAGCAATTACCATATCATCAACATAGATTAGGACTACAATTGTGCTGCCATTTTCTTGTTTGATGAACAAAGAATGGTCAGCATGAGACTGTCTGAATCTACGCTGAAGTAGGACTTGAGACAATTTGGAAAACCATTGCCTTGGTGCTTATTTGAGTCCATAAAGGGATTTCAGTAATTTACAGACTTTTCCCTCAAGGTTGCAGTGCTCCCCCTGCCCTGTAGGCTGCAAAATACCATCACAATAACCCTGGGGCACTTTCATATACACATTTTCAACTAGATCTCCATGGAGGAAGGCATTAGCTACATCCATTTGGCAAGTCTGCCAATTGTTGATGGAAATCACAACAAATAGAGCCCTTACTGTTGACATCTTTGCCACTGGGGCAAAGGTCTCAACATAATCTATTCCATACATTTGCCTAAATCCTTGAACCACTAGCCTGACTTTATGTCTTTCAACTGAGCCATCAAGGTTGTATTTGGTTTTGTAGACCCATTTGCAGCCTATGGCCTTCCTTCCTTTAGGAAGGTCAGTGAGAATCCAGGTGTTATTGTCATGAAGAGCTAGGAGTTCAAGATTCATGGCATGAATCCATTTGGACTCCTGAATGGCTTCTTGGTAGGTGAGAGGATCATTGGTTACACAAGCATTAGTTGAGGAGATATGACCAGCAAAAGGTAGGTGAAGTTGGGCAACATTAGCTACTGTGGAGGGAGCCATAACAGGATTAGTGACTACAAAGTCTCTGGTCCATTCAGGAGGCCTTCTGTCCCTTGGTCTGTTTGGTACTATAGGAGTCTATGTGATTTGGGGAACCTCTTGAATCTCTTCAGCAGTGTTGGAAGATGAATGTTGCTCAGTTGTTGGCTCAATGATGGTAGTTCCATCTTCATGCTCAAAAATGGCAGTTGTATCTTCCTGAATTGGTGGGGATTGAGATTGAAATGGTTCTGAGTGAAGTGTAGGAATAAATTGAGAGAAGTTCTTGATTCTACATGGAAACATTTCCTCAAAAAACTTGATATCTCTGGACACAAAAGCTGTCTTCTTGACTATATCATAGACCTTATATCCTTTTTGGGACAAGGGATATCCAATGAAGATGCAAGGTATACCTCTAGGTTGGAACTTGTCCTTGTCTCTGCTTGGATTGTAAACCATAGCAAGACATCCAAACACCTTCAGCCTACTATAGTTTGGAATTTTCTTGAACAGGATTTCATAGGGGGTCTTATTCTGCTGGAGAGGAGTGGGAAGCCTATTGATGATAAAGGCTGCAGTGAGAATGCAGTCACCCCAAAAAGAGAGTGAAAGCCCTGAAGAGAATCTGATAGCCCTACTGATTTCAAGCAAGTGCCTGTGCTTTCTTTCAACTACACCATTCTGTTGAGGCCTATCAATGCAACTAGTCTGTTGCCAAATGCCCTTAGATAGAATGAATTGTTTGCTTTCTCCCTCAGTAATCTCAAGGGCATTATCAGATTTGAGTATTTTTATAGTCTTTCCAAATTGGTTTTTGGCAAACTTGTAAAAATGAACAAGTAATTGAGCTACTTCAGATCTGTGTTGCATTAGATACACCTAGGTTGCTCTACTATGGTCGTCCACTAGAGTTAGGAAGTATCTGTTTTTGTCTTGTTTCCTTTCTATATGGCCCCCACACATCTACATGGACCAGTTCAAATAATTCACTTGCTTTATCAGTTCTTACAGGGAATGGGGACTTAGTCTGTTTTGCCATGGAGCAGGGAATACAAATTCCTTGTGAGATAAATTTCATTTTGTTGTCTGAAGGATGACCCAGCCTTAAATGCCATAGATTGAAAATTTAGAAATTGTGCCGCCTGAATCCTTACATAGTACAGACACATTTGCATTAAAAAGAGTAGAAACATTATAACTGGTTGGATTATCAACTGGCTTGGGATGTTCAATGCCATGATTATCTATTAGGTAATAAACACCCTTGTTCTCCTTTCCAAGCCCCCTAGTTGTCTTGGTGTGAGAGTCCTGTATCACACACATTTTAGCATAAAACACCACACGACATTGTTCATCTTGAGTTAATTTTTGAACAGATAAGAGATTGTGCCTAAATGTAGGAACAAATAGTACATTTTTCAAGGTTATTCCATTAGCGAAGGTGTGTGTTCCTACATGAGAAACTGTTACAGTTTCTCCATTAGGCAAGTTTATTTTAAGTTTAGCTTGTAACTGTCTGACATTTGTCAATATGGTTAGGTCAGACACCATGTGGTCTGATGCTCCACTGTCTATAATCCACTCTTGGGATTTATTGTGAGCATATCTACAGTTTAAATAAGCCATACCTGCAAAGTTAGCTTCAAATTCATCCAGTATCAGGATAATTGTTCATTCCCTTTCCTTTGTGATTGGTCATCAGTTGTTTGAACTGTTGAGCAGTGAGGGTCACAGCACCTCTAAGATCATTAAAACTCTCTCCACTAGTAACATTTGCAGCAGTCCTCCCATACTTGTGATTGGCATTTTGTTTTCCTTTGTTCATTCCAGCTTTGAAAACCTTGGACCCTGAGCCATGATATCCACCTTGATACCCAACTGCCCCTTGGTGTCCACCTTTGAATCCATGTCCCTGATAGTCACCCCTTAGCTTATTTTCCTGAGATTTTTCTGGAAATCTTTTTGACACATGATAGTCTGCAGGATACCCAACTACCCTCCAACACTTGTCCTTTGTGTGACCTTTCCTAGTGCACACTGTGCATTGGGAGATAGCCTCATTGTCCTTCTGACCTGCATAAAAGGCTGAATTATCTAACTCCATCTTCTCAGATCCTTTGTAGTTTGTCCTCTGAGCTTCTTCATGCTGGAACAAGGTAGCTGCCTCCTCGACAGTTGGCAGAGGAGTCATCATGAATACATTTGTTCTCATGGTGGAGTAAGAAGGGTCCAGTCCATTCAGAAACTGAAACAACTTCCTCTCTTCCTGGTCTTTGATTTGAGCATCAAGCCAGGCATTCACTTCAGGAGTGACTTGTGTGATGGGAGGCCAGTCAGTCATGATCTTAAGATTCTGCCTCAGGATCCTCAGTTCTGTGAAATATTCATAAATAATTTTTCCATTTTGTTCAGCCTCTTCAAATTCTTTGTTGAGTCTAAATTTCCTTGCACCATTGCTGACAGAGAATTGTCTTTGGAGATAATCCCATATCTCTTTTGCAGTTCTGGTGTAGAGAACAGACTTCTTGATTGGTTTCTCCACATTGTGCAGGATCCATGAAATAAGCAAGTTGTTACAAGTATCCCAAGCATCAGCCCTTAGAGGATCATCAGTTGGCCTTTTAACAACTCCAGTTAGCAGGCCTAACTTTCTCTTTGAGCAAATAGCTATTTCCATCTGTCTCTTCCACTCCAAATAGTTCTCGATTCCTGATAGCTTGGTGTCAACTACCAGGGGATGAACACTCTCAGCAGGGTGGAGATAAAGAGGATCAGATGGCTCCATGAAGGTAGGTGTTCTGGACAGGATTTCTGTATTACCAGAAGTAGATATAGTATTTGTGTTGCTGGTTGTTGAGAAGGGATTATCCATGAAAGTGGATTAATTTCTTAGAGTTTTTCAGTGAGCTTGAATGTGAGCTCAGTAATGAACTTGCTGCTCAATAAATAGGCAGTAAATTTAATATGTTATTGTTGTGAGCTAGTAAATGCTCAATTCATGGACAGTTATCAGTCTCCTCATTCCTGAGGCTCTGATATCATGAAGAGTTTAATTAAATGAAGGAAGTAGAAGACATTCAAAGTGTTTTGAGAGAAGTTTGTTTTTAATGTTGTTATTGATAATGTAATTCATCAAGTACAGAATGCAGTTGAGCAAAGAGCTTATATGCAGCGGATGTTTTACTCTATTTTACAGTGGTCTTTACCCAACGGACAAACATGATGTCCTAAGAACTATATTAGCAGACTCTATTTTACTACCCTAAAGTGTGATATATCCTACATCTATGTAGGATCCTTTTTCCTTCTTTTAGGATTTGAATAGGCTGACTTGCTCTTGTTGCTTTCACTTGACTTGTTCTTGTTGTTACTAGACTTAGTCATAAGCCTAATATTGTCTTTACATAACAAATGTCCAATTTGCGGAGAAGAAAATAGTCGGTAATGATATCTCATATAAAGCGACAATGCACCTTTATGTGCTTCATTCTCTCATGAAAATCGGATTCTGGGCAAGATATAAAGCTGATTGACTAGCGAAAAACAAATGTATAGGCAACGTCCATGACTCTGTGTCACGCCCAAGCATGTCAGAAGGCCTTTGACCACTTTAGCACACATACCACGACGACTATATACATATATTAAGGTTTCCCATAATAGTAAGATACAAAGGTTGTTGCTTCTTTATTTTCCATGAGATAGAAGTCGAGTCATAGGACACCTTGCCCAATCGGAGTCACACAAGGCTGAAATACGCAAACACTATGACAACGAACCAGTATGCCTTGGCCCATACTACCTTTGAGACATCGAACAACCCGCAATGCTTTATACACAACTGCCGTAAAAAATGTGATAAAACATGTACAAAATAACATTAGACAAGTCGGGAGGGTTCACCGATAGGTACACAAGTCATCCAACCAAACAACGATAACGCCTAGTATCGTCAAGAAAAACCTCGTGAGCACGACCAAATTGATTGTGATGCTCTATTGGAAATCCAGCAACAAACCCGTCTCAAAAATAATTCGGAGGGCATATTTGCACAAATTAAGGAAAATACCTTATGTACTTCGTGCTACTTCAATTACTTGGAAGTTTTTTTAAGAACCCAAATCTTTCATGTGGAAACAATCAGGAAGATCAGATTTAAATGTCTTTTCGCAGTAACAAGGTCGTAAATTAAAACATATGAACATACCTCATTTTGGAAGTCAGTCACGGGAGAATAATAACTCCGAGTAATTTGGGGTTTCTACGTTTTGAAAACTACTCTCAAAAGCTTAAGCTTAAGATATACCCTCTCCGTCCAGATCATTTGTTTACTTTTATTTTTGGCACAATTATTAAGGAAATGGTAAGGGCCCACTTGTGATTGTACTAGGTGGATGACAAGTAGACAATGTTTTCATTAGATGATTAAATTACTCATAACTTAGCTCTATAATATAAACAAATAACCGGGACAAAGAGAATACAAACTTATTTTTAACAAATTAGGCCAAATATACTCTAAATAGGTAAAATGACAAAAAAATGGAAGGTAAAACCGTTAAAAGTCCCCAATCACATATTCCC
>JAIUZE010016730.1:0-19483 GCA_022085475.1 Heliosperma pusillum
CTTAGTACGGCGATATACTACTTCTGTAACTCGAGGCTATACCACAAGGTAGGAAAACATATCCTAGTCCTAGACTGATCAGACCTAGCGACAACAGCTATTCCGTTCCCCGTCCCATGACATAACCGTCTATGAGAAACTCTACTAGGCAACCCCCTAAGCAGAGATGGCTAGTACTTAAGCTGGCTCCCTTCCCAAAGCGGAACTCTTAGGTAACCATGCCCCGACTTGGATATAAACCCACCAATCCGGGACACAAAAGCTATTAACCATGAACTATATACTCGTTAAAGACAGTACGGACCTATCAATGTCATTGTCCAAGATACTCATTTAGAATTAGAATGGTCAAGACGCCATATACTCATAATTCTCTATGGGTACTTAGTCAACACGACATATATCATACAATTACACCGTCACGGAAACATTTCCTATCATGTGACTAATTGCATATATATCATATTCAAATATCATATCGCCTCATATCTACTAAGGCTAATTCAATAAGTAAATAAAACCTTACTTGAAGACAAATCCCCGACCCGAGTCCCGCGACGGGTCATCAGTCAAAACGGGGCTGACTAGATCTTAGTTTGACCAAACCCGTTTGGTCAAACCGGCTAGAAACAGAGTCTTTACCACATAGACTTGATCATAAAATCAACATATTCATTACATGTTATTTTATTAAAACTTCTAACATGTGAATTATTAAATATTACGAAAACCCGTTTGACTTAAAGGATGGAAATTTAAACTATAATCCCGTATCATAATTTCTAACATGTGAGAAATAATAATTATATGAAAAAGCTTTTTAATTAAATATTTTACTTATTAACATTTCCCACTTGCTAAAATTACAAAACACGATAAATTAACACTAAACTCAAAAACCGTCACAAGTCCCAAAGTGGGACCCACGGGCTGATTTTAAGGCAACTTGACACGGGCCTGGACTGGGCCCCACGGCCTGTTTTGGGCCTCACGGACAGAAATGGGGCTGTTTTGGCCTTTGACTCGATTTTACTAAAAACTGTTTCCTAATATTTCCCGCATGCTTTAACATAATTAAAACCCGTCAAAACAACAACATAACAATCAAACATCGACACAACCCAAAGACCAAAACCCGGACCCACCATGGACCAACCCAGACCGGGTCTGAACCGGCCTGGACCGGCTGGTTTGGTCCGGTTCACAGCCCCCCCTTAACAACCCCTACACGGTTCAACCAACAATCACACCCAAATTAATTCCAACATATTTTAATTATCAAACAACCATTTTAACAACCATCATACAAAAATCATTATTATGACCCATCATCCAATTTCATCAAGAACACTAACATATTAAAAATACCATACAACATGAAAATCATTACTACTTATCATGTTACTACTAAAAACCATAAATCATAATAACATGACCAAAAACAAAAGATGAACCAAAAATAAAAGAAACAAAAGCTAAAGGCTATGTAACATTATTTCGTCGAGTAAATCGGAATTGTTACCTTAGCTAGCAAAACCAATTAGAACCAAAATAATAAGAAGTATAAACCAAGAAACCCGTCTACTAATCTTCACCCAAAATATACTAGTCTCCAAACTCGTCTTCAAAATCTTCCCCTATAAGAAATGACAAGGAAAACATTATTAGAATTAAAACATGATTTTCCATAATTAAAGTGTTGAAAACGATTTTGTCGGAATTGAAATAAAACCGTACGTGAAGATGGGGAGCGAAGAGGAGAGTCTAGAAATATAAGTTAGGACGGATTTAATTAAGAAATGAAGGTTTTATGAAGGTTTTGCTCAAGAACGACGAAGAACGGATGAAGAACGCTCAAGAACACTCAAGAACGATTAAAGAAAGTGATAATTTGATCTTATTTTGATTTGTTGAAAAATGAAAAGTTGTTAGTGAGTAGTGGAGTGGAGGGAGCCGTGTAAATATAGAGGGATTAGGAAGTCGGGTTTTGAAATTGTTGTTACAGAATTGACTCGCGTTTAATAATTATTTTACGGTAATCGATTAAATATAATTCGATATTAAGTTAATTACACTAAATATCTAGATATTATGATATTGTAATCAAAAGTAATGAAAATATCAAGGTCTATTAGAGGGGAAAGAGCCGTGTGGTAAGGTGAGGAATCGGATCTGTTTTCGAGCGTTTTGCGTAATTTTCGTTAACTGATCGATAAAGTTAATAAATATCTAGATATTATTATTAGTTTAATCAAAACAATTAAAATATCTAATGTGAGTGGAAAGTGATGACATGGGCGTGTGACTCATGCCAAAGTCGAGTTTCGATTTTGTTTCGGGATTTGCGATGACTCGGGAATAGTTAAATGACGTTCGGTTAAAACCGTAAAAGTTATTCTTTAAATTCCGAATAAATTCAAATATTATATTAAATTATGATAAATCTAAATAAATCTTAATAAAAATAAATTAAAAATTTTATTTTTTTTTTAAATAAAATTTCGGTCTTCAAACTTACAAGGCGAGTCGGAAAAAGTCAACGAAAGTCAAAGTCGACTTAAAAGTCAAGAAAAGTCAAAGAGGACTTAAAAGTCAAGAAAAGTTTATGACGACTTAAAAGTCAAGAAAAGTCAATGACGACTTTAAAAAGTCAAGAAAAAGTCAAAGACGACTTAAAAGTCAAGAACAGTCAAAGATGACTAAAAACGGGATTTTCATGAAATCTCTCAGAAATTCCAAATACGAACTCGGAATTTCAAAATACGACTCGAAACAATAAATTCTATTTTAAAAACTTAAGTCTGCTGAAAAGTGTTAGTAAATATTTTTACTATAAAAATTGGGTACTTTTCGGGTTGTTACAATAGCAGACAAAAATATTAAGATCCCAAGGTTAGTCAAATGGCTTATTTTGACTTGACAAAGACAAAACCATATCGTATAAGGTTCTGTTTCTTTATTCAACAACACCTTATCTAATAATGTGTGTTAGAGAAGTTAACTTGTGAAACTATTTCACAATACTTTTGGTGAAAATCAAAGTCAAAACTTAGATATTTACATTTACGATTTACTCGTAAGTCCTTGTCTAATACTCTTGGTGATTAACTACTTCACATTGAAGCTCTTTGAACTTTTCAAAGATTTCTCATAGCACCTCATTAAGTAGAATCAATTGTAATATCTACTTAAATCGTTGGTAAATAAAGTGAAATAGTTATAACCATCTCTGGTTGTGTTTGTTATTGGACCACGCATATTCAAATGTAATAAGGGCCAATAACTCACTAGTTCGATTTCCTTTTAAATAAAAAGGGGCACGAATCATCTTGCCTTGAATACAAGATTCGCACGCACCATAAGATTCAAAATCAGATGGTTTAGGGATAGTTGTCAATACTAGCCTCTTAATGTGCTACACAATCCATAATTAAGATTAGATTAGGGTCACCAATTTTGAGCCTCTTACAATCTATATGACAAGTAATTTTTAGTTTACGTCAAGAATATAATTACCTTTGATTGGTATGGTATAACCATTGACCAAGTATAGGCATAAAAAGATACAACGCTTGTTCTATTCACAAAAGTGAAACACTTGTGTCGTACACTAAAGTGGATACTATATTCTTTATTTAGAGGTCATGTACATAATAACTTTTATTAAAGTATACCTCTAAATCCAAAACTAGATTGATCACATTATAACTTTTATATGTCTCTATAGAAATAAAAACTACAATAGTTCTATTTCCCTTGTAGGTCGACATTTAATCATGGCTAGTCGTCGCACGAATCATTATTATATGCATTGAATACATTGATGAAAACCATAATGGGTATCTAATACCCAAAACTTGCATTTTAGCAAAATAAATGTCGATCATATAGATATTATGGGTGAAAATAGTACACCCAATTTCTAACTCTTTAGAAAACTTGGGGCAGATTCGTTTCTTGTGTCCTACACTGTAAAATAGAATCGTCAAAAGTTGGGTTCGACACCTTGCTTGGGTTTTGACTTTACTATTCAAAATAGTCTTGCCTTTTTCCCTTGCCTTGTGTCAAAGTCGAGTCAACCTACTCTTGAACCTCGTCTTAACAATTAAGAATATAAACATCATTCTTAGTGCTCCCACTCACTTTCATGAATCTCTACTTAGACAAGTATATTGGAATTATTGTGAAGACAATTCTTCATTTCATTCATGGTTTTTCCTTCAAAAGGATAAACCTTTTATGAAGTGATTACGGTATTTGGTTGTTCACGATTTCAAATAAATCGATTAACCTAGTCATCCCAACTGACTTGGCCTCTTTTGAGGTAAGCCTCGATAAGGAGTATAATGATGACATACCAAAATACAAATATTTTCTTTGGAGCAAAAATTGATTGTACCATTGTTATAAGAAGGCGTCACTAAATATTCAAAAACGCTTTTGACTAAGTGTGACTTATTCATTTACTCTTCATAAGAGACATTTGCAATGGTTAATATGAGGATCAAAAGATAAAATTTATTTTGTCTTTAGCTACGGTGGTTAAAATGGAGATCGCAATTAAAATGCTACCGTATAAAATAATGGAAAATCCTTTCCACGATTGAACGGATTTCAAAGTTCATAGAAGGATAAAATATATGTCATTTGCGCGTATAAAATAAATCTCAACGGAAAATAAACATTCATTGCTTATATATAATTTACTTGTAAAAACAATTTTAAACAAGTCACTCATATAATGACCCCTCACGAAATTATATAAGTGATTTCAAGACCCATCTTTAGACAAAAATAGTCATCGCATGCTACCTTTATCTAAAAATGGTAAGTCAATACTTGACTAATTCTACACTTAGAACTCTTGGTTGACGGATTTCAACTAAATCCATCTCCTAGTCCCAAGATAATGCTTATCTCGTTGAGTCCAATCCAATTTTGGCTTGATGCATTCACCCTATTAACCGAAGGTAAAAAGGGACCCACGAGCGTGTAGCCACTAATGAACACAGGGGTTCATAGGTGTTACTAATGGTAAGGCTCAAATCTCACTTTTTTAAGTTATGTGAGAGGGTCTTGTTCAATTTTGTTATTAATTCCCTAATATAAGCGAAATAGTCGGTTGAATTGAAATAACGGGTTGAATTGTACAATATTAACGGTAAATAAAATGCATGTGTGACGATTTGGCATGAGCGGAAATAAAGCAAGCAACCAAGCAACACTAAAATCCTAGTATGGCCACCTAGCTAATCAAAATTAACTAGATAGTTACAAATTCGGAAACCAACTCCTTGGTCCCTTGCCTCTTCACTTGGAACACCTTCCAAAATGGCACCGTCTTTTGAGGGAGTCACCGGTCTTCATAAAAATAATTACAAATATAAAAATATACAAATTCCTATTATACATTTATTCTATGAAATGAAATTATTAAAATTATACAAACCGGCGATACGAGATCGCAATAAAATTACAACCAAACCGTTATTCCCTTACATTACGGGTAATAACGATTAAAAATAACTAGGCCATAATAGGTACAAAATTTGCATAAATTATTAAATAAATGACATTCATTCATTCAACCATAAATAAAATAAATTGCTGCAAAATTCATGCCAAAATCGTCCTAAATTCATTCATGCTCATTGTAGCTCGATTTTTCCCGGGATTCATTGATTTTTAACCATTAAAAATCAATATCAATATTTAAATCTCATTTAAATTCAAACTAATTAACTAAACTGATTTAGAACTCAAAATTAGTCACTACTAATTTTGTTGGTCATTAATTAGATCGATTTGATTTTATTTGCTAAATATTACGGTTTAATCATAACGATTATGAAATAAAACCAAAATAAAATATAAACATCATAAAATTTGAAACCAAAAATTTTGTACATTCTGGAACAAGTCCAGGAGCTATAAAAATAAAAACATTTGCTCAAAAAAATTAAATTAATTTTATGAACAAATAGCTTTGTATTTAATGGTTTTATCAAATAAAAACATTAGATATAGTAAAACAATGAAACAAATTATGAAATTTCACCAAGAGTATCAACATCAGAATGTGAAATGTACAAAAAATTTTCAAGACCAGAAATGGACGTTTCAATTTTATGAACATTATAATCTCATATTATCGACTTTTATCGTATAAAAATCAATAAACATGCAATACTTAATTAAAAGTCACGAAATTTTACATACAATATTTAAGACATGCATGTGAGATCGTATAAAAATTTCATGGCCAGAATCAACATGCAACTATTTGTAGTTAACTTTTAACTCATAAAATGCATGTTAACTCGGTTTAAACGCCAAAAATCAAAATAAATAGCAAATTAATCCCTAAAATCACGAAATTTGACCACAAACATTTTGAGGTCAGTAGGTATACATGTACCAAAATTTTTGTCAGAATCGTATTTTAACTCAAAATCTTTGATTTATTAGTTATCTTATAACTTTAACAAAAATGTCCAAAATGAACATGCATGCTACAAGCTAGCTCTGATACCAATTGAAAGTCCATAGACCTTAATTAGACTCTTCTAATTAATTGCTAAATTACTTGTTAATTTAGTATTTCATGATCTATGTAACATGCATGCAAATATAAAGACATTTATATAAAAGAAGAAATTTCCTCACATTGATATGGAAAATATATGGGAACAACAAGAACTCCTTCTTGTTTTTCTTGAGCTACAAATGGATGAACACAAGAAATCTCCAAACTAGAAGACCTCCTTCAAGTTGCACCAAGATGACACCAAATAATCTACCCTTATTATTAACTAGATAATAAGATAGATGATATACTACTAATATTAGACTATATTACTACACTAGTAATACTTAGGAAATATTAGTATATGAGAGTTTTTAGTGAGAGGAAGAATTTTAGAGAGAAGTAAACAAATTGCACAAAATCAAGTCATTGAAAAATGAACACAATTGCTCATTTTAAAGCCATCTTGGCCGGACCATATTGTCCAAATAAGGACTCTTATTTTGTTTAATTTGATCACATGCATTTGAGTGGAGTGTTGTAGAAAAAATGATGATTGTATTCTACTTGTTATGTCACTTTCAAATGGTAACTAAAGAGTTACAACAAGAACAACAATCATCACCATGTAACTACAATGTAACCGCCCATCATGACCTAGTTTGGTCCATTTTGATTTTTGATATTTGTCTCACAAATACTTATTGATCATATGGTTAATTATCTTGTATAATTAAGTGTTAATTTGATCATATAACAATTATATGACTCAATTAAATAAATAATATGTACTTAACATTTTAAGTAATATTTTACCATTATATCAATATATAATGGGTCCCACAATGCTTAGTTAATTTATTTTACAACTCCTTGTAAATATAATTAACTAATTACCTCTATCTCAAAACCTCAACTAATTTAGTAATTTAACGATTAATTACTAAGTTAAATCTTATTTAATCGTATTAAAATAAGATATAAATTTATTAGTCAATTATCGCATAATTGAAAAATAAGTTTAATCGAATTTGAGTTCTTAACTCAATTTCTAACAATTAACTCTCGTACATATCGAATTTATGTAATGTACTAATTAACTGTATCGTATACAAATAATTAGTTACTATTTGGATTTCATCCTTTAGGTGTGACCGAAAGGGATCAGTTGATCACCGCCGTCAAACGACAATAACGTCAAACTCTAGTCAGCCAACCGTTATTGATTTACGTTAACCAACTGACTAATCATATATATAGTCAATAAATATCCCTATTATATTCCTTAATAAGATTTATCATGTGACGCACTATTGTGGAGGACACCTACTCCAACAGGACATGTATCAAGAAGATCCAGACTTTGCAGAAGATTGGTTAGCACAGAAAGAGGGAACAAGGACCATTGATTCACCGTACACTTTGCAAAATGGATTCTTGTTCAAAGGAAACAAGCTGTGTGTTCCCAGAGGATCCTATAGGAGTCTATTGATCAAGGAGGTACATGGAAGTGGCCTTGGAGGACACTTTGGGGTTCAGAAAACTGTGGACATACTACAGGATCAATTCTACTGGCCTAAGATGATGGGAGAAGTCCAACTAGTGCTCAGAAGGTGTGGAGTTTGTCAAAAGGCCAAGAGTTCTTTTCAAGCAGGACCTTACACTCCCCTACCAGTCCCATGTAGGCCTTGGGAAGATGTAAGTATGGATTTCATAGTAGCATTACCTAGGACAGCAAGAGGGAAAGATTCTATCATGGTGGTTGTGGATAGGTTCAGTAAGATGACACATTTCATTGCTTGCAAGAAGACTGAGGATGCTGTGAGTGTGGCAGAGATATACCTTGATGAGGTGGTGAGGTTACATGGAGTCCCAAGGACTATTGTGTCTGACAGAGACACAAAGTTTATGAGCCATTTCTGGAGAACATTGTGGAAGCTGCTTAACACTAGGTTGTTGTTTAATACCTCCCATCATCCTCAAACAGATGGCCAAACTGAGGTGACCAACAAGACCTTGGGAAGGATCTTGAGGTGTATAGTCAGCAAATCTCTCAAGGATTGGGACTTGAAGTTGGCTCAAGCAGAGTTCTCTTTCAATAGAGCTCCATCAGCAGCCACATGCCACTCCCTCTTTGAAGTGGTCTATGGTACTAACCCCTTAATGCCTTTGAGTTTGTCTAATGTGTGCAGGTCAGAGATCCACTATGATGCCAAGAAAAGGGTGGAACAAATGCTAAAGCTCCATGAATCAGTCAGAAAACAAATTGAGAAAACTAATGATCTATACAAGGAGAATGCCAAGGTTCCTAAGACCAAGAAAGATTTTGCACCAGGAGACTTAGTGTGGATCAACTTAAGAAAAGAAAGGTTCCCTTCTAAGAGAAAGAATAAGCTAGAGCCAAGGGCAGATGGTCCTTTTCAAGTCATAGAGAAGATAGGTCCTAATGCCTACAGAATTGATCTACCAGGAGAGTATGCAGTTCATGGAACATTCAATGTTGGAGATCTTAGTCCTTTTTATGAAGACTCTGAGGGAGAAGAAGACACAGGCTCGAGGTCAAGCCCTTTTCAACCTGGGGAGGCTGCAGCAGGAGCTCACCCAAGGGGTCTTGATGATCAAGCCACAGACAAGACAAGCCTGACCCCAAGGACCCCTCAGATGGAAGCTAGAGTTACAAGGTCCAAACTGTTGGAGTAAGTTTCCTCAACAATAGTGCGATCACATAATTAAATCTCAATAATAAGAATACAAAGGGATGATGAATATTATAGTCAACTGGTCAACAACTGGTCAACATAAATTGGTAACGATTGGCTCAATTGAGTTTGACGTTACTGTCGTATGACGGTGGTGATCATTTGATCCCTTGAGGTCACACCTAAAGGACAATCCCCTAATCATGTACATTAATTAATTGTATAGTGATACAGATTAATTAATCCCTTAAAATGAACCAAGTTCAAATTGTGAGTGAGAAATAAATCTTATTGTAATATGATTAAATAAGAAAATCATTTTGGTAATTTAATTGTTATATTACTAAGAATGCATTATGTTTATTAAACATTTGAGATAAGTGAAATTGGTCGATTATAATTACAAACTGTTGTAGATTATATTAACCAAATATGAGATAACCCATTTTATTTACATGTAATTATTAAATGTGACTTCAAATGTTAAGTCCAATTTATTTGTTATGAAATTGCATTTAAATTAGTTAAATGTACATTTATAAGCCTAATTTACATGTTACATGTTACATGTCACATGTTACACTTGTGACAAATGACAAATTGCAAAAATAAAATGGACACCCATTTTATATGGGTGCACCAGTTTTGTGGTGATGGTGGGTAGGTTTTTAGTTTGTAATTTTATTCTAATTAAGAATTAGAACAAATGATTACTACAATGACCCATACACTCAACCTAACATTGTTAAGAACAATGTGAAAATGACAACACCCCACCCATGTGGGTGTGTGTGTGTGTGAATGGTTTTGAGCAAGCCAAATAGGGCTTGTTTTTCCTCTTATTTATACAATACACTACATCATATAATTCATTCATGCAAAATCACTACGTCTCTCTACATTCTCACACTAAAAGAAAGCTTAAGAAGCATCACATTTCTAGTGTTCACTTACTAATAATATTACTAAGTGTAGTAATTAGATTATTAGTTATTTAAGGGATTTACTATTTTATACTAGTGTAGTATTTTAAATAGTGATTAAAAGGGTAGTCTTGGGTGCATCTAATAGGAGTGTTCTAACACTTAGAACTTGGAAGTTCATCCCTAACATTATAAGCTCAATAACAAAGTAGGAAGGAGTCCTATTTTGTGCCCATATTTGTCATAAGATCAATGTAAGGAAAAGTTCTTCTTATCTTTGTCTTATTTTGTTATGCATGCATAAGATTTATTTAGTTTAAGAGTAAACTATATGTATAATGATATTAGAAGTGTCTAATATTGAGTTTAAGAAACTTACAAGCGGTATCAAGAGCCAAGGTTGTTGCATGCATAATCGATTTTTAGTTTTTTCGAGTTATGGTAACTTAAAGAAAACTAGTAATTTGTGTTTTATAAGATAAAATTACAAAGTTATTTGCATGTCAATATATTCTGGTCCTAATATGATTTTAGGTCATTTTGATGATTTATGGAAATTTATAGTGCTCAAATATGATTTTTAGTATTTTTTATTACATTTTAATGAGTAAAATGATGTTTAAAATGCTAAAAAAACAAAATTAGTTTGACTTATCTTATGACCTTGAAATTTTTACACAATATCACACATGCATTTTACTTACTGTATGTAAAATTTCGTGTGAAGTGGATTTGTTTCGTGTGATTTATGATTTTTATATGATAAAACAAAATAAATAAAGGTCAAATGGTTAAAAATACTTCCGCTTTGAATCTGACCATGAAAGTTTAGTATGTTGTCACATACATGTTTTCCTGTCAGATTGAAAAATTTCAGACTGATCTGATTTGTCTAGCATGATTTATGAATTTTTAATGTAAAAATGGCATAAATAGTGACTAATTTAGAAAATATACTTCCGATTTGAATATGATGATGAAATTTTAGTATGTTGTCACATGCATGGTTTCCTGTCAGACTGGAAAATTTCAGACTGATGTGATTTGTACAGCATGATGTATGAATTTTTAATGTAAAAATGGCATAAATAGTGACTAATTTAGCAAATATAGCTAAAATACTTTTAATGTCAAGATAAAATTATTCCTGGTTTTATAAATGTCCCACATTTCATATCTAAAGTTGAAAATTTAATATGATTAATTTTTGCATGCTTTATGTATTTTATTTGATAAAACCGATAAAGCGCAACCATTTTTCTCTAAACCAATTCGAAATTTTTAAACCATGATTTTTGACATTATGAGTGTCATGGAAACGTTCCAGAATGTACAAAAATTTAAAATTCAAATTTTGAAATTATTGTAATTAAATTTGGATTTATTTGATTAAAATATGATTTTAAAAGTCTAATTTGAGCAATTATATAACAACAAGTTGAATTATTGTCAAAAATTGAGTGATGACTAATTTTTGAGGCCTAAATGAGTTGGGATAATTAACTTAGACTTAAATATGATTTAAGTATTGTTTGGTGATTTTAAAGTGTTATTATCACGCATTTCCGTAAAACCAGGTTATATTCGATATAAACCGTTAATTAGTGCGATTTGGCATTTAACATGAGCATGTTTTGTACATATTATAATGCTGCATTTTATTTATGAATGTCATATTTTCAATTTATGAATGTCATATTTTGGTTTATGTAATTTGGAATTATGTAATTTTTCCTTGTATGACCTTAGTTTTAATCGATATTGCCCGAAATGTAAGGGAATATTGATTCGGTTGTAATTTAATGTGATCTCGAATCACTTTTATTGTATTATTTTATTTTACAAATGTATAATAGGAAATTATTGTAATTTTATTATATATTTTGTTACTAATTGTAAAACCGGAGTTTCCCAAAGACGGTGCCATTCGGAAAGGAGTTCCGAGAGAGAGACGGTGACCTTGGGAGGCGTGCTTATGAAGTTCAAGGGACCAAAGGAGTTAGTTTCCGAACTTGTAATAGATTATATGATTTTCTATTCTAGGAAAGGCCATACTAGGAGTTTTATTTTTATGCTTGCATTTTTATTTAATATGTTTGCATGCATTGCCAAATTGCCATAACATGACATGCATATTTATCGAGTATTCAATCGTGTCAATTTAAATAATCGTTAATTCATCGATTTAGTTCACTTTAACATGATAGATTATAAATTGACATGACCTCTCATAATAAATAATTGAGATCAAGCCTTACCAAATGTAGAACCCATGAATCCCAATTTCGCAAGGAAGTAGGCTCGGCTCACCGGGGTGCTAAACTTGTTACATTGGGTAAGTGGGGTAATAAATGTTATTATTTCGAAATTTGGATTGAGCTCAACGGAAGTATTCGCGACCGTAGCCGCATGTGTTCCGGGCTAAAGATAAATATTAATGTAATATTATCGACCGAGAGTTCTAATGTAGAATCGATTAAAGAGTTAATCCACCGAATTATGTTAATGAGGGATGAATCGGCTTACCGTGCGCAAGTCGATATGAATTTGGATCTCGGAATCATTTATAATAGTTGGGTAGAGGTCACTATTTAAATGCTAAACTTGTTTAAAATGTTTACAAGTATTTAAAACGATAAATGTTAACATTTCCTTTATGTCTTAAATTTGTAGTTAACCTTGTACAATTGCAATGGCTAGTTCATCCAACACCAATGCTCCAACTCTCACAAACTTTTCATGGCTTCGATCCTTTATAGATCGATGCAAGTTAGAAAAGAATGGCGCTAGTTTTGCCGATTGGAATGCGCAACTCCGCTTGGCCGCGGAAGGTGACGACAAGCTTCGTTACCTTAGCGAAGCCTCTCCCGAAACACCTAACGAAAGGTCAACCGCCGCCGCAAGGCGAGCCTATGAGGCTTACCAAAAGGAAGCCGCCGCGATCAAAAATGTTTTGATCTTCTCTATGGAGGCCGATCTCCAAAGGAGTGCCATAAAGATGAGCACGGCCTATGAGATCTATGCCAAACTTGTGACCATGTTTTCACAAGCTCCTAGAATCGTTCAATATGAAACGGCATCCGCGTTTTTTGACATGAATCTTAAAGAGGGCCAAAAGGTTAGCCCTCATGTACTCGAATTGATTGAGCATGTCGAGATTCTTAAAGTGCAAGGGGTTGACATTCCCGAACAACTCGTAATTGACCGTGTACTACATTCCTTGGAGAGAATAAAGGCATATGTGATGTTTAGGGTAAACTACAATATGCAAAATATGCAAACCTCTCTCCACGAGTTGCACAAAATGCTTGTGCAAGCGGAGAGAGACATGGGGCTAAATGTTAGCACCACCAAGGATGTACTTCTCATCAATAACAAGAGTAAGGGGAAGTTCAAAAAGAGTGCAAGCAAAGGGAAGAAGCCCTCCACCTACAAAGGCAAGGGAAAAACTATTGAGAATAGCTCACCCAAGCCTAAGAAAGGTGCCTCAACCGAGGACAAGTGCCATTATTGTAATGGCGTAGGGCATTTGAAGAGGAATTGCCCCAAGTATCTAGGAGATATCAAAGCCGGGAAAATTGTTTCCGTTGGTAAATTTTCATCCCTATCTTTTATGTTATGATCTCAACTTTGGTATATAGCTACAAGTCGTGATTCTTACCCTTTTTAATTGTAATTAGGGAACCCAAGCAAGGACAAGGGCAAGGAAAAGCAAGCCTAAAGAGATTCTTCAAGGGAAGCTAAAGTAGCCCCCATGGATGAAGACATAAGGAAGCTTGGACTCATTTTGTTTTGTCTTCCTTATTTGGGTTTTATTTTATGACGTTGTTTTAGAAACTCTTTATTTCCTTGTTTGACAATGGAAATTTGTTTAATTTCCTTTTATGAACAATTGGTTGTAATTGGATATTGGTGACTTGGTTTTCAACCCAAGTCACTCGGTTTATGAAACTTTTTCATTCTAAAACTTGTCATTAATCTACACTTGCTCAAATAACATAAATTATATCGACTCAAATTGATCATTATAATAAAAGGCTAAGAATTCGATTCTCACTTTGAAAGATCAATTGCTAAGTCAAAATTGAGTTATTAAACTCAAAATAGGGAATCTAGCAAACCTATTGGCCATACCACTTATAAAGAAAGTAAATGACATGAATATGAGTTCACCTCTTTAGCTCTTATAGAACTAGTCTATGTTGAAGCTAAGATTCGATGTCTTTACAAACAAGTCTTTAGTAGATCACTTAAAGTCATGTTGTGATACTTCTACCTCCCTTACAAGTATGAATACAAAATTGTTTGTGGCTCATAAGGCTATCTTTAAAGAAAATAGTTGTATATTTTCTAAAGATCGAGTGGGAGAAAATAAGCCACAACGAAAAACTAGTTAGGAACTAGTGAGGAAACCAAAAGAATATGTTCTTAGGTTAGACTCAAGACTAATGAGGAGACCAAAAGAAAGCGTTCTTAGGTGAATCCTTAGACTATTGACGAGACCAAAAGAAAATGTTCTTGAGAAAATAAGATTCTGATCTATGTAAGTGGAAGCACCTAGAAATTTTAAAATTTGATTTTCTAACATGAGAGACTTATGAAACTAAATGGAATCTATGCAAAGAAAATGTTTTAATTGGAAGTGTCCAATTATAGTTGCATGGATAGACATGTAGATGTCTACAAAAGCTAAGTTAATGCGTAACTATGCTTAGATCCAAATCATCAATGAAATACCTCATAATAGTGTGTACAAGATACACATCAAAACCACATGTCCAAATAGGGATTTGGAATAGGATGTGTACATGACACAAGCCTATTGTATGTATCTACCTAGAGGTTATGATGATCTTTTCTATTATAAGATATAAGAAGGGTTTCACTCGAATTGTCGAAAAGTCATGTATAGACATGAAATTCAGTGGGAGTTAAAGTCATGTATAGACATGAAGTTAAGTGGGAGTTTAAGTTATCATGTAAAGACATGAAGTTCAGTGGGAGAAATTGTTCTCCACGTGAATGACGTTTCACTCATTGAGAGTGACATATTCATATTACCTTTTTGGAAAGGAGTGGTTGGATTTTAATATTGGATGAAAGAGGACAACATGTATACTAAAATCAAAGTCTATTGTGGAATAGAAGATTTTAGCTTGGCATTTAAAAGGTATCTTATATCGATAAGATCCTTAATCTCTTCAACAAGTTAAATAGGTTGTTTATGTTGATAAAAGTGGGATCACTATGAAAGGGTCATAGTCATCCACTGAACCTAAGAGTTGTTGATCGCATGAGACCAATCATATATGCCATTACATGCACATACCTAAATGAATTGTATGCTGGGAGCATCACAAGCCTAAAACAAACAATCCAAATAAGTGTCATTGGATAGCCTATTAGAAAATCCATAGGGTTCTCAAGGAGAACTAGGGATTCATTCTTGTGTTTGGTAGAGAAAATTTGACAATGTGGTAAAGGTTACACAAACCCAAATTTCCAAACTTATAAAAGGATTTATCGAAATCCTAGGCGTACTTTTGTTATACAAGAAGCGAATAACTAAAAGAATGATTGAAGATTCAATCATTATAAATTCTACAAAGAGAGACCTAGTACATTATGATGAGGATAAGGTGGTTTAAAAGGAACTAATAGTAGATCCCTTCACCTAAATACCTATCAGTTATCATGATAACAAGTGGGAGTATCTTTCAAGTTAAAGAGCCCAACACTAGATAGAGATCTAGAAATGTATATAGATGAATGTTGGATGGAAGGAAAAAGCAATTCACAAGGTTGGAATAAATGAATATATGGTATATTCACTACCCAAGCCTTTATTGCATTTAATGAGATCGTCATGAATTGTCATGGACGAAATAAACTTTAGATTATATGATATGAAGCAATAACATTGTGTTGATTGTTCATATATGATAATCACATTTATCGTTTGAGTTTCTAAAACTTGTTTTGTGCTTTGTTAAATCCAAATGGGTTGTAGAGACAATTTTGAACCCCATTAAAGTGGACTGTATTAACATAGCATTGGCCCATAATCACTTATATGAGGTGACATCTCGAAGTGACTAGATTGTGGTGCGATTGATGGCAAGTTCGACTGTCATAGGGTCATAGGGATGACCAATCGATCACATAGGCAGACTGTATGAGACACTCTGTCGGGAAGTGACCGCTTATAGAATTCTGGCAATTCTTGTAGCCTGGTCGTGGCAAGAGCTACTAGTATTCTTTTGAGTCAATTCTTTGACTAAAGACTGTTCACCTAAGGTGGCACAGTTTCAGAGTGACTTTGATTTATGCTCTACGACCTTCGTAACTGGGGTCAAATGGGCATCTTTTGGGTCATGATGAGCTGTGGCTATGCAAAGGGAATAGTGCGATAGGAATTGTCCACCCCTTGTCAGGGTTGTTTTAAATCTCAAGGCCACTCGAGGAGGAGTAAGCTGAAAATGCGTGGCCACGTTCGGAAGGTATCTATGGTAGATAATTCCGGTCAGACAGTTACTCTCCAGATCGAGGAAACCACTCTTGATATGATCAAATACAAGGACGACCTGCAAGAAACCTTGCATTGAGTGGGAGGTCTTGTAATAGGACAAGAGAATTGGTGACGCACACTTGTCTCGGACAAGTGGGAGATTGTTGGAGTAAGTGTCCTCAACAATAGTGCGATCACATAATTAAATCTCAATAATAAAGAATACAAAAGGGATGATGAATATTATAGTCAACTGGTCAACATAAATCGGTAACGATTGGCTCAATTGAGTTTGACGTTACTGTCGTGTGACGGTGGTGATCAGTTTATCCCTTGAGGTCACACCTAAAGGACAATCCCCAAATCATGTACATTAATTAATTGTATAGTGATACAGATTAATTAATCCCTTAATTTGAACAAGTTTAAAGTGAGAATTATATCTTATTGTAATATGATTAAATAAGATTCATTTTAGTAATTTAATTGTTATATTACTAAGAATGCATTATGTTTATGAAACGTTTGAGATAAGTGAAATTGGTCGATTATAATTACAAACTGTTGTAGATTATATTAACCAAATATGAGATAACCCATTTTATTTACATGTAATTATTAAATGTGACTCAAAATGTTAAGTCCAATTTATTTGTTATGAAATTGCATTTAAATTAGTTAAATGTATATTTATAAGCCTAATTACATGTTACATGTCACATGTCACACTTGTGACAAATGACAAATTGCAAAAATAAAATGGACACCCATTTTATATGGGTGCACCGGTTTTGTGGTGATGGTGGGTAGGTTTTTAGTTTGTAAATTCATGCAAATTTCTTTACTTCTCTCTACATTCTCACACTAAAAGAAAGCTCAAGAAGCATCACATTTTCAGTGTTCATTTACTAATAATATTACTAAGTGTAGTAATTAGATTATTAGTTATTTAAGGGATTTACTATTTTATACTAGTGTAGTATTTTAAATAGTGATTAAAGGGGTAGTCTTGGGTGCATCTAATAGGAGTGTTCTAACACTTAGAACTTGGAAGTTCATCCCTAACATTATAAGCTCAAGAATAAAGTAGGAAGGAGTCCTATTTTGTGCCCATATTTGTCATAAGATCAATGTAAGGAAAAGTTCTTCTTATCTTTGTCTTATTTTGTTATGCATGCATAAGATTTATTTAGTTTAAGAGTAAACTAAATGTATAATGATATTAGAAGTGTCTAATATTGAGTTTAAGAAACTTACACAAACAACAAGCTATGACAAGCTAAGATCAAGCCAGACCAAGCCACAACAGTGAGGAAGACAGTCCAGGGCTCAGCAAGCCATGCCAAGCCCCAACACAACCCATATTACCCACACAAGACAGAGACAAAGATATTCAGGACCAGGCAGACCAATCAACAAACCCTGCACCAAGGAGGTACACCAGGGCATTTCAACCACCCCCGCCATGGCCTACCATCAAACCAACCCCCCAAGCTACAAGTTTGTCTAGGGTAACCCTACTTGAAGTCTAGTAAAAACACAAGTAACAAGCACCCCAAGCTAGAGTCCAGAAAACAATTAAAACAGGGAAGGTACAAGTCAGATTATGGTTTCCTTTGCTTAAGTCAACTTGTCCTCGTCCAAGGCAGGTCTTATCTAAGTTCTAATAAGGTTAGAGAGTCCCAAGGAGCAGCAACACACTCAGGCAAGGCAGCAAGACAACAAGAACAACAGATTTCCATTTCAGGAAAACTCCAAAACTGCTTTATTTGCTTTTTGTTCAGTCTGTTTTTGTGTCTTGTGCCTGTATTTTATAGTTGTTGAACTCGTCCTATTGTGAGGCTCTTAATTAGTGTCAGTAGTAGTAGTTTGAATCCTAAGTTGGCCCTTGGATGATCTGTACATCCAATGGCTCACAAGATATCAGCCTCCCTATATAAGGAGGTCTTTGTATGTTGTTTCAGTTAGACTTTATGAATGAATTTAACTTTGAGAAATCCCTCAAATCTTTCAAACTTGTGCTAAGGGCTGTAGTTTGAGTCAAGCCTGATACATCTACAAGGTGCGTGTCTGATCAGTGTCTTGCTTTGTAAGTCAAGTCAAATCTGTGCTTTGCTGTGATTAGCTTGCTTGCTGTTGAGGCTAAGTTTGGAGTGTTTTTGCTTTGCTGTAACACTTGAAACCTGTCTCTAAACTAGTCTTTGAGTCCCTTCTCTTGTACTTTGCTGTAGGGGAGCTTCTCTAAGTCATATCCTTTAAATTTCGGCTGATATAAGTCACTCTCTCTAAAACAGCCTCCATTTCTATTTGAGTTGTTTTCAGTTTTAAGTAGACTTAACTAAACTTCCCTTAAACTCACAAGTCATAGTAGTTTACACTCCAGGTTCCCTGGACAAAAAGGTAGTAGACCCTCCCTAGAAACATGCCCCATAGTTGGTTTGAAGTCCCTAAGCTTGGAAGTTGCCCTGAGACCCTCCCCAAGGCACTGCTGCTGGCTGAATTTCCTGAGGTTTTGTTGGCTTGTTTTGTGAGTCTGTTTTGTGTCTTGGCTGGCCCTGGCTCGTGTCATGGCTATCACTGGCTTTTGTCATGGCTTGCTTGCTTGGGCCTGGACTATACAAAGCATTAAGATAGCTTTTGACATAGGGTAAGGTTGGTATTGGACCATGGTTGGACTGATCATAGGTTGGTTGGTCTTGTCTTTGAGCTTGACATTGAACTCCTGTTGCACATAGTCTCTCCAAACCGTGATAAAACATAAAATTTGTTTAGCAAACTAACTAAGAACGTCTATGGGTGAATCGTCAAATCCAACGCCCGCTAGCTC
>JAIUZE010016731.1:0-21354 GCA_022085475.1 Heliosperma pusillum
TGCCCATGATATAACAAGTTCCTTCTCAGCAGTGGAAAGACAAACAGAAGTCTCAGGCTATTCTGCATGCCCTCCACAGTGGGCTTGTGAAAGTCATAGGCATGTGAAAGTTATACAGGGGGCAGGACCCTCTCCAACAATTTGCCAGTTGGCAGTACAATACTTGAGAAATCAGTCCTATGGTCATACATGACCTGCAGACTACATTATCTGGTACAGGTAGTTCACTCAAATTTTTTTTACCTTAATTTAAATTTCCTTTAAATTCTTCATTTCACTATTTTTGAATTCTTCCTAAATCATCACTTTTACTTTATCTTCAGTTTTCGATAGTTATTCTTAAACCGAGAGTTTACTTTTCAACGAATTTTTTACATCTTAACAAATTCGAAATAAAAACTTTCAAAAAAGTATTTCTTAGCGAATGCTTTCAAAAATATTCAAAAACACTTGTTTTGCTTTTTCACTACCCTCCTCAGTGAAGGAGCCCTACTAACCTTGTAAGGGAGTCTGCCATATTCAGACTAGCAGAAAACTCTTCCAGAGGTACAAACAGCGTGCGCGTGGCGAATAAAGGGTCAAGCCCCTATACTACCACCACATGCACCTTCACATAGCGTGGCATTCTGATATAAGGACAATAGACTCCAGAGCCACTGTCTACCGACAATGTCGGCCAACAAACAGCGTACAGTGCATGCACGACAAACAAAGCTCGCCACGAGCGACAATCGTACAAACAAACGCTACAAACGATAAATATGTACCAAGTACTTCAGAAACATAAACCAGCAGAACTAAACGGTTCTAACACAGAGTACGTCTGCACCCCCGTAGGTGCGGACCAACACACTGCCGAATTTTCTCGCGAACACCTATGTTCCATCACTAACATTTTTTAGGTATTACATACATTAAGGGAGGTACCTCCAGAGATTCTCATCACCAGAATCATCCTTGACAACTAGAGGCAGTACAATACAATCAGAAGGAGGTTATCCCTAAACTTCTACCAGTTGGAACCCAACGTTTACCAGCTGGAGCCAACTTCCATCAGAATTCCCCTACATCCACATCGATATCTGCTGAGCGTCTACATGGCTTTACTTACAGACTAGCAGAAATCGGTCTGCCAGAACTACCGGATATGATCCGGCAGAACGAGCAGATCAGAATACCAGAATTCAGGGGTGCAGAGCAGGGGTTTTAAAGCATTGTACAACATATACTCATTCCCGCAGAATGATACCAGCAGAACGACCAGAGGGTGCAGAATCTGCAATACTTGAATGACTAATTTCCCTCCTCAACGAAGATAAGGAGAGAAATTGGGGGCAATTGTTATGGGCAAAAATCACTAGCCTTTTGCATGGTGACACGTGGCAGCGCAAGAGTAGGTAATCTAATCAAAGATGGATCGATGACGTGGCAGCATGTGGTTGGCTAAAGCATGAAGCACACAGATTGAAGTAAAACATATCAACGGCTAAGATCAAGCACAACAAACACAACGAACTTAACAGCCATATTTTACTAAGTCATCAACAACCCTTATAAAAATCGGACCTGTTGAGCAGGACTCGGAGGAAGATCAAAAGAGTCGTTAGGGTTTCTTCACCACATTATAAATAGAGGAAAGCAAGGGGAAACAAGGGATTCATAATCCAACACACACTCACTCTCATACTCATAACACTTGAGTCATTCCTCCAAGTTGTATTAATATATTTTACATATCTACCATGTGTACTCCCTAAGCATCCTCTATGTTCCGCCAGAATCTTGTGGTACCACCAGAATCCGGTGGTCCCACCAGAGTATATCTTGTATTTCCGTCAGAGTATACCATTAGTTCTGCTAGAATCAGGCAGTACCGCCAGAGCGTACTCTGTACCCCCTCATCAAGTACTTTTACATTTTAGTGCATATATTTGGCGGGATTCCGACTCCCCCCGCGCTTTTTCCCACATTGGGTTTCCGCGTCACCATTTTCGTGTGTCCTTGCTCGTTTACTTTATTTTCTGCGTTCTTTTCGTCATTACTTTTACTTAGTTTACCTTCGTATTCTATCACAAATCACATATAAATCAACCCCTACATTAAGGCTTAAAAGAGTAGATCATTTTGACCCATCACAAACAATTTAATAGGTTTGGTCAATTTTTGGCCTAAACAACTATAACACACAAAAGCAGGAGTTTTGACATTCTAACATATAATGGCATCTAATCATATGATTAAGCACAAAATCGCCACAAAAGTGACTAAGGGGAGGCATAAACATGTATACAATTATGACTCATCAAACTCTCGCAAACCATCTCCTTGCTTGTCCTCAAGGAAAGCATCTAAACTAATATAAAGACAAACATACATGTGGGGAATGAACAACTCAAAGCTAATGTTTATGCACATACAAATTCCGAGTCATCCATATCTATAACAAATTAATGACCAAATTGTACCAATAAAATAAATTCAAAGGCACGTGCAATAGAAAACGCGGCTCAAATCACGAGATATTACATTGTACCGTATTCGACAAAACCAATCACCTTTCGATCTTGCAAGACAAATTAGTCGGATTCTCGCGAATTCAATCATACACTCAAATGTGTTCGAAAAGTGAGTTTTGTAAAGATAGAAAGAAATAAAAACACTCACTCAACTTATGAAACATGCATGCAATCTAATGTGATAATAATTTCCCCAGCTAATACGCATTCGCAATAAAACCAAAGTACATGAATCAAGGACAATAAGGGACGCTAATGGGTGAAGGTATAGAAGTGGGTTGTGCCAAGGCACGTATGGGAATATGGGGTTAAGACCGGTAGTCGCAGCAACACTTACCAAACCAACTCTACAATATCAAGCGCATACTAATACCCAACTAGAGAAATTATCTTAAACTTTGACAACACAAGAGAGATGTCGACAGTATTCTCTTAATATGCATTAGACTCTAGCAAATTCCCTTTTACAATTCAATTTTTTTTTCTTTTGGCAGCAGTAAAAAGATGCAACTACATTATGTTTTGGCTTTTGCAGCCATAGTAACATCCAAAGATACACAACATAATAACAAACACAAAAACTAATAAACCTAGCGTTACAATATGACTAGCGATAAGACATGTGACAGCCACATGATGGTGGAAGAAAATAGAGCCGTGAGCAATATCATCCAAATCATCAGCAGATATAACAGCTCCCGTAGACCAACGAACCGGACCAGGTGCATTTACGCCACAAGTGCGTAGAAAGAAAATGGGAAAGGCGAGCTGAACAAGCTTGCCTATAATGGAGAAAAATCGCATGCACCGTGGTGATCGATCCCTAAAATCCAAAGACCAATCCAGAAGTCGAGTAATCTGCTAAGAAAAGACAATAAGCCTCCCAAATCCAATTTTCCAACCAAAGACCTCCAATAAGGGTTCGAGGTGGAACCATCTTAGACCAATATCATAATCACAAGTAACACCTTTGAGAGGCCTTTATTCCATAGAGAGTGATTATTTGACAAGAAGTGATTATTTGACAGAGACATACGATACCACAAGGGAAGAAGGAGAACAAAGCTAATCCCATCGGAAATAATCCAATTGAGGAAAATTATTCTTAATAACATAATGAAAATTAAGCTAACGGTCCGCATTGATTCTGACGAAGAACCATTACATCCGACTCACCCAACATCACTAACGATCCCTTAACCACACTATCCCAATCGACACAATCACACAAATTTACACAGGTCAACCAACTATTGTCCCGACAACAGGGAGCACCCCCCGAAACATAAGACGTACATCAAAGATATACAACCTCCGGCATCACCAACAACACACAAAAGACAAGACCATGAAACACTGACCGAACAAAGACCGTCCGACTGAACCACTTTCTAACTTCCGATCAACCGATGAAGCCCAATAATGCCACACAAGACCACAAAAACAACATGCAAAGAAAATCGACCCCAAAACAAACATGCATAGACCAACCAGTGGGGGGAGGGGTGAGGGGAACGGGGAACACCAGACTAGAACATGCAAGGACACCCTGGGAGGACTGACCCGACTAAAACAACAACAACCAAGGACGACTGGTATTCTAACATGAGACTTACCTTAAGAGGAGGGGGAGGGGGCGAGGAGGAGGAGAACACCTCCAAAGAAAAGACCAAACGACCAGACAGTGGCACTATGGGCAATGGCGTCAACGGAGGTACAAGGACGATCGGAGACGACTCCAGCACGTAGATACACCTGCTAAAAGGACGGAATAAACAGGGGTTCGCCGGAGAGCGCAACAATCGACGACGAAAAAAATAATCGGAATAGGGACCATCTCCCTGAAAACCAAAAGAGACAAAAGTTGAACATATATGTGTTAATTGATAGGATGACGATGAAGGTTCGCCGGAGATGGGCCAAAGCATAGCCGCATCTCCGGCGAAGGGATACAAGCAGAGGAAGGAAGAGTGGGTGGGTGGCGGCTGTGGTGGGGCACAGTTTTAGATTTTTGGGGTTTTTAAGAGGAAATGAGTAGAGATAGAAGGAAGCTAAGGTTTTTTTTTAAGAAAAAATGTTCTAGTTTTGTTTCTGTTGATGTAACTTATTTCTTTTCTTTTTCCGTTTTTTTTTCTTTCGGTTTTCATTCTTTTTTCATCTTTTTTTCCTCATTCTCTTTTCTTTTCTTTTGCTTCATACAAATTTTTCTTGACATAGGGAATAATGCACAATTGCTAACAAAAACTTACTACACCCACTTTGACAATATAAGTCCCAACCAAACCATAGTAGCAAGATAGACATGAAAAATAAGCAACTGGGACTGTCCCGATAAGGTAGTCTTTTTGGCTATGTGAGACTTATTTGAACAAAAAGAATCGCCTTTCCTCATGTACTTTATCAAAATAATGCGTAAAATTATCAAGAAACTAATGTCACGCACACTTATGCAATTTGATGTTACATATTCCACAAGGTGTACCACACTCAGACCTAAAGACAATGAGATCATTTTATTAATGTTTCTGGCCTAGGAAGCTCTAAAGACCTCAGAAATTTAAGTAGTTTACCACCATAATTTGTCAAATCTAATTAGTAAAAGGCATGTCAAATATGGTTAAGACTAGATCATTGAGATTTGTTCTCGGAATAACATGTCAAAAACAAATGTACATGGATGACTAAGATGAGATTCAAATGCAAAAACAATGCAAATTATCATCATTGTTATTTAATTTCACCAAGACTCGACCTAATAAATAAATAACAAGTTTTTGGATTATTTGAACTTTTCAATTTTTATGTTTTGTTATTATTATTAAAACACACGATGCATAAATAAACACATGACATAAATAAAACTCTCCCCCAAACCTAAATGTCACAGTGTCCTCAATGTGACGCTACAGCACAACAATCACAAACAAATCCAACAACAGCAGCTTAAATGACACATCTAACAAAAGAGTAAAGGAAATAAAACTAAAGAAAGTACAATAAAAGTGAATACAAGGATAGATAGCACCTGTAAATCTTTCATGATCATTCGAACTTTATTGATTAATTACCCATACTGGCATAATCAAAACAGCTTAGTGCCCTCAAAAGTCGATCAAAAAACTGCGCATGTGCTACACAAAAGCATAAGTAGCACCAAGAAATAATTCGTTCAAATAAAAAGATTGCAAGGGACTGTCGCAACATCTCATTGTTATGGGACTTTATCAAACTAATTCCCCGACAAGTAGAAGGTAGAGTACCAAAACTTAATATAAGAGGCAAATAAAGCGGTTTATTACTTCCCAAGTCAGTCTCAATTGGGAAATAATAAATTACTTCAACCTCACTACGATTAGTCATTACCCCATTTACCTCCTTGCTCTCCTCCTTTAGAGGTTCAATTTGATAAACTGCAGCCTCTAAAGCATCTAGCTCAGCTTTCCACACGTCACTCTCTCCAAGACTAGAACCTATCCGAGAATCATGCAACTCTCCATTGAGAAACCAATCGAGCTCAACATCCTATGTGTTCCATGGTCTTATAGCAACATCAACAATATTGGATACAGTGGAAATACCTTGAGCATCCTTGTCCAAGGATTTAGTAAGACATTCATCAATAAAAAGGCCAGCAACGTCAATCATATTGCAAGTTTATCTAGGGCAGGATTTTTCGGTGAATTATCTAGATTGAACGTTATTGTGTCATTCTCAACCGTTAGCGTGAGTCTTGTTGGAGTAAGTGTCCTCAACAATAGTGCGATCACTTAATTAAATCTCAATAATCAGAATACAAAGGGATGATTAACATTATAGTCAACTGATCCACATTAATCGGTAATGATTGGCTTACTAGAGTTTGACATTACTGTCGTATGACGGTGGTGATCAGTTGATGCCTTGAGGTCACACCTAAATGACGATTCTCTAATTATGAAAGTTAATTAATTGTATAGCGATACAGATTAATTAATCCCTTAAATTGAACAAAGTTTAAATTATAAGTGAGAATTATGTCTTATTGTAATATGATTAAATAAGATACATTTTAGTAATCTAATTGTTATATTACTAAGAATGCTTGATGTTTACGAAACATTTGAAATTAGCATAATTGGTTGATCATAACTACAATTAGTTGTAGATTATATTAACCAAATATGAGATGACCCATTTTATATATATGTGATTATAAATTATTACTTAAAATGTTAAGTTTAATTTATTTGTTATGAAATTGCATTTAAATTAGATAAATGCACATTTATAAGATAAGATCATGTCACATGTCACATATCACATATGTGACAAATGACAAAATCACAAAATAAAATGGACACCCATTTTAAAGGGGCACACCGATTTTGGGACTATTGTGGTTGGTTTAATGTATTGTTTGTTGTTCTAATTAAGATTAAAACATCATAATTACATACCTAGACCTAGGCATAAGCTACTTTCTTGTAAAGACAAAAAGTTGAAAGCATGCTCTACACTCCCCATGTGTGTGCCGGTTTTGTGCATAATATAAGAAGAAGTTTTCTTCTTATTTTACCACTAACTTTATCTCATTTTATACATTACTACTTCTCACTCTAAAAGGAAAACTTAAGAAGTTTTTCTCACAAATCATGTTCATAGATTACTAATAATATTACTAAGAGTAGTATTAGAGTTATTAGTAATATATTAAGGGGATCTCATATATTATACTAGTATGCTAATATTTGAGAGATTAAGGGATAGTCTTGGGTGCAACTTATTGGAGTGTTCCTACACTTGGAACTTGGAAGTTCATCCCTTATCTTTAAGCTCAAGAACAAGAGTAAGAAGGAGTCTTACTCTTTTGCCCATTTCGTCCAAAACCAATGTGAGGAAATGCAGCAGGAGCTCACCCAAGGGGCCTTGATGATCAAGCCACATACAAGACAAGCTTGACCCCTCAGATGGAAGCTCGAATTACAAGGTCTAAACAACAAGCTATGACAAGTCAAGAGCAACCCAAGCCAAGCCACCCCAATGAAGAAGACAGTTCAGGGTTCAACAACCCATGCCCATCCCCAACACAACCCACATTACCCACACAAAACAGAAACAGAGCCATTCAGGCCCAGACAGACCAGTTAACAAACCCAGCCTCTAGGAGGTACACCAGGGCATCCCAACCACCCCCACTATGGCCTACCATCAAGACAACCCTCTAAGCTACAAGTTTGCCCAGGACAAACCATTTTGAAGTCTAGTAAAAACCCATGAAACAGACACCCCAAAGCTAGAGTCCAGTAAACAGCATAGCAGAGGTAGTACATGCTCAGATGATGTTTTCTTTTGCTTAAGTCAACTTGTCTTCATCTAAGGCAGGTTTATCTATGTCCTCATAAGAGTGGAGAGTTCCAAGGAGCAACAAAACACCCAGAGCAAAGCACGAGACAACAAGATCAACAGATTTCCATTTCAGGAAAACTCCAAAAACTACTTTATTTGCTTTTGCTCAGTCTGTTTTCTTTTGTGTTTTGTGTCTGTTCTTTATAGTTGTTAAGCTCGTCCTCTTGTGAGGCCCTTAATTAATGTCAGTAGAAGTAGTTTAGATCCTAAGCTGGCCCTTGGATGATACATACATCCAATGGTTCACAAGATATCAGTCCCTCTATATAAGGAGGTCTTGTATGTTGTTGTAAGCAGACTTTTATGAATGAATGAATTAAACTTTGAGAAATCACTCAATGTTATCAAACTTGTGCTAAGAGCTGTAGTTTGAAACAAGCCTGATACATCTCCAAGGTGTTTGATCAGTGCCTTGTATTGTGAGTCAAGTTATACCTGTGCTTTGCTGTGGTTTAACTTACTTGCTGTTGAGGTTAGTTTAGGGTGTTTGTGCTTTGCTGTAACACTTGAGACTGTCTCTAAAACCAGTCTTGAATCCTTTTTCTCTTGTGCTTTGCTGTAGAGGACTGTATCCAAGTCATATCCCTTGAATCTTTCAGTTAAACAACTCACAATCTCTAAAACAACATCCCTTGTTACTTGATATTGTTTTCAGTTTGAGTCAAGCTAATCAAATCACTTAAAACTTGTGAACCTTAGTAGTTTACACTCCAAATTGGTTATCAGAGCTTTGGTTGAGAGTCTTAGTGAGTTCATTTTCCCTAACTACATTTAAAAACACAAAAATAGCCCAATGAGTGAAGAAGACTAGCAGGAGTAGAAGCAAGGATGGAGGATCTGGCTGGGATTGTAACCACCCTAACCAGAACCTTGGACCAAGTTATAGGCAACCATTTGCTTGCTGGAGGGAGAGGTAGAGGACGTGGAAGAGGCCAAGGAGGAGGCAGAGGAAGGCCACCTGATGATGAGGAGTACCCAGACTCAGATGACTCAACAAGAAGCAGAGCTTCCATCCACAGGAACACAGACAAGCATCTTAAGGTAGATATCCCTGAGTTTTCTGGTAGTCTTAATCCTGATGACTTGTTAGAATGGCTTAGAGAAGTAGAAAGGATCTTTGAGTACAAGGGATACAATGATTCCAAGTCTTTTAAAGTAGCCATCCTTAAACTGAAAGGGTATGCTTCCCTTTGGTATGAGACTATGAAAGGGTTAAGGGCTAGGGAGGGTAAGGAACCCATCAAGTCTTGGACTAAACTGAAAAAGAAACTGTTAGACAAATTTGTTGCTAAGGATTACACCCAGGATCTGTTTATCAAGTTGTCTAAGTTGAAACAAGGAGACAAACCTGTTGAATCTTATCTGAGGGAGTTTGAACAACTCACCTTACAATGTGATATAAATGAGAAACCTGAGCAAAGGATTGCTAGGTACTTAGAGGGTCTAGATAAGAACATTGCTAACAAGGTTAGGATGCAACCTCTGTGTCATTTGATGATGTTGTCAACCTATCTCTGAGAATTGAGAAGATAGGGAAAACTAAGCCTGCTACACCAAAACCTGTTAGGCCTTTTCAAACCAGACCTTTTAGTGGGTTTAGAGCCATGGATACCCCTAAGACAGCACCCCCACCTACCTTAGACAAGGGTAAGGGCATCATGGGTCAAAAGCCAAGCACTTCATTGACTGAGAACAGAATTAGGTGTTTCCAATGTCAAGGCTATGGACATTTCAGGAAGGATTGCCCTTCTAAGAAGACCTTAACCATAATGGAAGTTGAGGCTTGGGAGAAAGAGGGTCTAGTTGAGTATGAAAGGGATGAGCCTGAGGTTGAAGAAGTGGTGAGTGAGGAAGAAGAGTCTAGTCAGGAGGCAATAGTGGCACTCCCTGACACAGGCCACAGCTTAGTCCTATGGAGAGTAATGCATTCACAACAGATACCTTTGGAGGAGGATCAAAGGTCCCTCATTTTCAGGAGCAGATGTACCATACAAGGGAGGGTTTGTAACCTTATTATAGATGGAGGTAGTTGTACCAATGTGGCTTCTGTTACTATGGTTGATAAGCTGAAGTTGAGCACTCAAGATCACCCTCACCCCTATAAGTTGAGATGGCTGAGTAAGGGAGCAGAGGTTAAGGTGGATAAGCAATGCATGGTCCCTTTCTCCATTGGCAGTGTGTACAAGGATGAAGTATTATGTGATGTGGTTCCAATGGATGCCTGTCACTTGCTATTAGGAAGGCCATGGGAGTTTGATAAAAGCTCCATACACCAAGGAAGAAGCAATACCTATTCTTTCAAGCATGGGAGCAGGAAGGTGACATTAGCCCCCTTGCCACCACACCAGAAGAGCTATGGAAGTCCAAGTATGGCTGAGGATTTTAGTGGAGTTGTATTTCTATCTGAGTCAGCAATGGTCAAGGAGTGTAGTGAGGAGCAACCTATAGTAATGCTGCTGTCAAAGGAAGTTCAGGAAGAAGAGTCTAAGGTGATCCCTGCAGATGTTAAGCCCCTCATTGATCAGTTCAAGGAAGTGTTTCCAGAGGAACTTCCTGATGGCTTACCCCCTTTGAGAGGGATTGAACACCAAATAGACCTTGTGCCAGGGTCTGTACTACCTAATAGACCAGCCTACAGATGTGATCCTAAGGCTACACAAGAGCTACAAAAGCAAGTTGGAGAGTTGATGAGTAAAGGGTTTGTAAGGGAGTCATTAAGCCCTTGTGCTGTGCCTGCATTGTTGGTTCCTAAGAAGGATGGGACTTGGAGGATGTGCATAGATAGCAGGGCTATCAACAACATCACAGTCAAGTATAGGTTCCCTATACCTAGGCTTGATGACATGTTGGATGAGCTAAGTGGCTCAAGGTTCTTTTCTAAGATTGACTTGAGGCAAGGTTACCATCAATTGAGGATCAGAGAAGGAGATGAGTGGAAGACAGCCTTCAAAACAAAGCATGGCCTTTATGAGTGGCTTGTCATGCCCTTTGGCCTGTCAAATGCCCCAAGTACCTTCATGAGATTGATGACAGAGGTGCTTAGGCCTTGCCTAGGGAGATTTGTGGTGGTATACTTTGATGATATCCTCATCTACAGCAAGAGCAAGGATGATCATTTGAGGCATCTTGAGGCTGTGTTTGAAATACTTAAGGAGAGCAAGCTCTTTGGGAAGCTTGAGAAGTGCACCTTCATGACTGAGGAAGTCAAGTTTTTAGGATATGTGGTATCTGGTAGAGGCATTTCAGTTGATCAAGACAAGATCATGGCAGTCCAGTCTTGGCCTATCCCTAGGAGTATTACAGAAGTAAGGGGATTCCATGGCTTAGCATCCTTCTACAGAAGATTCATTAAGGACTTTAGCACCATTGCAGCACCTCTCACTGAGTGCATGAAGAAGGGAGAGTTCACTTGGACTGAGAATGCTTTACAGGCTTTCAAACACATGAAGAAGCTCTTGTGCAGTGCACCTATCCTAAGATTGCCAAACTTTGATTGCCTATTTGAGGTTGAATGTGATGCAAGTGGAGTGGGAATTGGAGCTGTCCTCATCCAAGAGAAGAAACCTGTAGCCTACTTTAGTGAAAAGCTAAGTGGTGCCAAGCTAAACTATTCTACATATGATAAAGAGTTCTATGCTCTTGTCAGAGCTCTGAGGCATTGGAGTCATTACCTGAAGCCCAAACCTTTTGTCTTACACTCTGATCATGAGGCATTGAAGTACATAGGAGGCCAGCATAAGCTCAGTCACAGACATGCTAAGTGGGTGGAGTTCCTTCAGTCATTCACCTTTTCTAGCAAGTACAAAGAGGGCAAACAAAATGTGGTGGCTGATGCATTGTCTAGGAGATACACTCTGCTATCAACTATGGAGCAAAGGGTTCTTGGTTTTGAGTTCATGAAGGATATGTATCAAGAAGATCCAGACTTTGCAGAGGATTGGTTGGCACAGAAAGAGGGAACAAGAACCATTGATTCCCCCTACACTTTGCAAAATGGATTCTTATTTAAAGGAAACAAGCTGTGTGTTCCCAGAGGATCTTATAGGAATCTATTGATTAAGGAGGTGCATGGAAGTGGCCTTGGAGGACACTTTGGGGTTCAGAAAACTGTGGACATACTACAAGATCAATTCCATTGGCCTAAGATGATGGGAGAAGTTCAAATAGTGCTCAGAAGGTGTGGAGTTTGTCAAAAGGCCAAGAGTTCTTTCCAAGCAGGACCTTACACTCCCCTACCAGTCCCATGTAGGCCTTGGGAGGATGTTAGTATGGATTTCATAATGGCATTGCCTAGGACAGCAAGAGGGAAGGATTCTATCATGGTGGTTGTGGATAGGTTCAGTAAGATGGCACATTTCATTGCATGCAAGAAGACTGAGGATGCTGTGAGTGTAGCAGAGCTATACCTTGATGAGGTGGTGAGGTTACATGGAGTTCCAAGGACCATTGTGTCTGACAGAGACACAAAGTTTATGAGCCATTTCTGGAGGACATTGTGGAAACTGCTTAACACTAGGTTATTGTTTAGTACCTCCCATCACCCTCAAACTGATGGCCAAACTGAGGTGACTAACAAGACCTTGGGAAGAATCTTGAGGTGTATAGTCAGCAAATCTCTCAAGGATTGGGACTTGAAGTTGGCTCAAGCAGAGTTCTCTTTCAATAGAGCTCCATCAGCAGCCACAGGCCACTCCCCCTTTGAAGTGGTCTATGGTACTAACCCCTTAATGCCTTTGAGTTTGTCTAATGTGTGCAGGTCAGAAGTCCACTATGATGCCAAGAAGAGGGTGGAACAAATGTTAAAACTCCATGAATCAGTCAGGAAACAAATTGAGAAGGCTAATGATCTGTACAAGAAGAATGCCAAGGTTCCTAAGACCAAGAAAGACTTTGCACCAGGAGATCTAGTATGGATCAACCTAAGGAAAGAAAGGTTCCCTTCCAAGAGAAAGAACAAGCTAGAGCCAAGAGCAGATGGTCCTTTTCAAGTCATAGAGAAGATAGGTCCCAATGCCTACAAAATTGATCTACCAGGAGAGTATGCAGTCCATGGGACATTCAATGTTGGAGATCTTAGTCCTTTCTTTGAAGACTCTGAGGGAGAAGAAGACACAGGCTTGAGGTCAAGCCCTTTTCAACCTGGGGAGGCTGCAGCAGGAGCTCACCCAAGGGGCCTTGATGATCAAGCCACATACAAGGCAAGCTTGACCCCTCAGATGGAAGCTCGAATTACAAGGTCTAAACAACAAGCTATGACAAGTCAAGAGCAACCCAAGCCAAGCCACAAATGAAGAAGACAGTTCAGGGTTCAACAACCCATGCCCATCCCCAACACAACCCACATTACCCACACAAAACAGAAACAGAGCCATTCAGGCCCAGACAGACCAGTTAACAAACCCAGCCTCTAGGAGGTACACCAGGGCATCCCAACCACCCCCACTATGGCCTACCATCAAGACAACCCTCTAAGCTACAAGTTTGCCCAGGACAAACCATTTTGAAGTCTAGTAAAAACCCATGAAACAGACACCCCAAAGCTAGAGTCCAGTAAACAGCATAGCAGAGGTAGTACATGCTCAGATGATGTTTTCTTTTGCTTAAGTCAACTTGTCTTCATCTAAGGCAGGTTTATCTATGTCCTCATAAGAGTGGAGAGTTCCAAGGAGCAACAAAACACCCAGAGCAAAGCACAAGACAACAAGATCAACAGATTTCCATTTCAGGAAAACTCCAAAAACTACTTTATTTGCTTTTGCTCAGTCTGTTTTCTTTTGTGTTTTGTGTCTGTTCTTTATAGTTGTTAAGCTCGTCCTCTTGTGAGGCCCTTAATTAATGTCAGTAGAAGTAGTTTAGATCCTAAGCTGGCCCTTGGATGATACATACATCCAATGGTTCACAAGATATCAGTCCCTCTATATAAGGAGGTCTTGTATGTTGTTGTAAGCAGACTTTTATGAATGAATGAATTAAACTTTGAGAAATCACTCAATGTTATCAAACTTGTGCTAAGAGCTGTAGTTTGAAACAAGCCTGATACATCTCCAAGGTGTTTGATCAGTGCCTTGTATTGTGAGTCAAGTTATACCTGTGCTTTGCTGTGGTTTAACTTACTTGCTGTTGAGGTTAGTTTAGGGTGTTTGTGCTTTGCTGTAACACTTGAGACTGTCTCTAAAACCAGTCTTGAATCCTTTTCTCTTGTGCTTTGCTGTAGAGGACTGTATCCAAGTCATATCCCTTGAATCTTTCAGTTAAACAACTCACAATCTCTAAAACAACATCCCTTGTTACTTGATATTGTTTTCAGTTTGAGTCAAGCTAATCAAATCACTTAAAACTTGTGAACCTTAGTAGTTTACACTCCAGGAAACATGCTTTCTTCTTATCTTTGTTTTATATAGTTTGCATGCACTAGATCTTGTAACTAATTAAAGAGTTAATTAGTTTTACTTAAGAAATGTCTTAAGAGTAGGTATATGAACCTAACAAGTCTTCCATTCCTAACATCTATGACCGCCCCCGTTGTGTGCAAAAACGGTCGCCTTAAAATGATAGGAGTTTGAATATCCTCAACCATATCCAATACTATAAAGTCAACTGGGATAAAGAATTTGCCTACTCTAACTAGCACATCCTCTAAGACACCCATAGGACGCTGAATATATCGGTCAACAAATTTTAGGGTCATATTGGTGAAATTAAGTTTACCCATGTTAAGCTTTTTGCATATAGCATACGGCATCACATTAACGCTAGCCCCTAAGTCACAAAGGGCGTTATCAATACACAAAAGACCTATATTAGAAGGAATAGAAAAATTCCATGGATCCTTTAGCTTTGGCGGTGATCGGCTTTGTAACACGGCGCTACACTCTTCAGTGAACGCAACAGTTTCAACCTTGCTAAAAGATCGCTTCTTTGTCAATATCTCCTTCATAAACATTGCATAGGCCGACAGTTAAGTGATCAATTCAGTATATGGTACACTCACTTGTAAGTTCTTCACTACTTCCATAAACCTCCCAAACTGTTGATCTAGTTTGGATTTATGATGTCAGTGTGGAAAAGGAAGAGCAATTTTAATAGGCTCAACATCTTTCTTCTTTTCCAATGAAATAAAAGGTTCGTGTGGTTGGGTAAGGGATTCTCGATCGAGTTAGGGTGTATAGGAACTTTCAGGAACTTCACGAGCAAAATTTTTGTTTTTTTCAGGGTTTCTCAATCGAGCAAAGGGGACTTGTTAGATCGAGCAATTTCATTTTCAGCTCTTTTTTTGCTTTTTTTCATTTTCTGTAAAGATGCTTCCGTGCTTTCATCGTCTTTTTGGTCCAAATTTCCCAAACCCATATCAACTTGGCTAGGCATGTCCGGGCCCTTGTAATAGGTCTCATTCCTCAAAGTTATAGTATTCACTTGTTCATGTGGGGGAGGAGCTTGAGGAGGTAAGTTTCCTTGTTGCATTTGAGGATTTTGAGTGGCCATTTGGGCAATTATGGTATCGACAATTTTTCTATGAGTTAGCAATTGGGTTATTTGAGCATCTTGCTTTTGTTGGATAATCAAGCTTTATTGCAACATGGCTTTCAACTCCGCCATATCATTATTTGGAGGTGTTTGGGGTGGAGTTTATTGAAAGTTTTGACCTCCTTGACGGTTATAATTACTTTTTTGAGAATTGCGATTTTGAGGAGTCACATAGGAGGAACCTTGTTGCTGAGGTGGTGGTGGGGTAGGATTTATGACGTTTTGACTTTGATACGAGAGGTTTGGATGCTCTCTCGTCCTTTCATTATAGAAATTAGAGTACGGTGTACCTTGCTTAAAGGATTAAAAAAAAAAAGTACTTGATCAACCGTACTCATACACTCAACCGGATTATGCCTTGCGGTACCACATCTCGCACAAGTTGGCTCTTGTTGAACCATGGCATGAAACGTTTGCTTATTTCCCAAAGATTGTGAAGTTTGACGGAAATTTGGGCAGTCAATGCCTCCAACTGGGCTGCAACAGCACTATCTGTACAACCCCCCCCCCCCCCTCCGATTACCCCTAGGGTTAGCATACTTAGCAGTGTGAGTAGCTATCTCATCAATTAACTTCCAGGCATGAGCATCGGTTGTATTATTTTGAAACCTCCTATTAGCACCAGAATCTAGCAAAGCTCTTTAATCATGATACAACCCATTGTAGAATTTGTTGCATAGGAACCAAATCTCAAAACCATGATGTGGGACAAATTTGACCAGCTTCTTAAAGCGAACCCATGCCTCATGTAAGTTTTCAGTGGGACCTTGCTTGAAACTTGTAATTTGACCCCTAATGGCATTTGTTTTCTGTGGTGGGAAGTACCTCTTGTAGAAGGCAAGAGCTAGAGAATTCCAATCGGTGATAACCATTGCCTCCATGTCTAATTCACCTAACCAATCTGATGCCTCATCCCGTAGAGAGAAGGGGAAAAGCACCAGCTTCACTTGGTCTAGTGTTACTCCAGCTTTTAAGGGAATGGAGCAACAATAGTTAGTGAACTTCTCCATATGTTTCACATGATCCTTAGTAGAACCTCATCCAAACATACTTTGCTCCTCCAAACTGATGTAAGACAAGCGCATCTCAAAAGTACCATCAGCCGTCGTAGGGAGTTTGAATCTTTTGGGGATGGATGAAATGGTGGGTTCTGAATGGTTGGCTAGAATAGTCATGATTTTTGTAACGGCATAAATAAAAGTATCCTCTTCTAAGGATTGATTTTCTACAACAAAATCGGTGTAGACAGAATCAAGCGTACTCAAGTCTTCTGCTTGACGGATTTCCTTCCAAACGTTTCGTCTAGCACGGAGAGTCTCTTCTTGTTCGGGGATCGAATGGTACGAGTTCGGACTTGAGAGACCTGTGCATAAACTAACACTAAAGAAAAGGATAAGAACGGTCTCAAGGAGCTAGAGTTCCCTGAGACAAAAAGACAAACGAAATTAAAAACAAACAGAAAATTATTGCCTCCCCGGCAACGGCGCCAAATTTGATAAAAGTAAAGTCACGTTCCCTAAATCAAAGTAAACCTAACTCAAAACTAACTAATAGTCAATGATAATTAAGATATCTAATCCACAAGGAGGCGGTGATAATCTATTTTCTATAACAAAGTTCGTCTTAAGGTAACAATTAATAAGGTTTGATTTTTAGTTTTCTATAACTAATTGCAATAACAATAATAATAAAGGAAGAATTCAATAAGATTAAAAGTCTATGGTCTCAGGTTCACTAGATATGTTATCCGGGGAAGTAATTTTAATCAATAAAAAGGTCAATTAAGTTGTTTAAGGTCATAAGATCAGTCGATTCTATTATGTTCTTTAGATCTAGATTTAACATGCGATCGTTATCATTAAACTAGTCTATCCAATTGTTTCTACCTATATTAGTCTTAACCCGGTCAGTGATAATCCTAATTCGCAAGACTAATTAATTAACTCTGATCGCTAAATTAATTAACTAGAAGTAAGACAACAATTGAACAACAACTTATGCAATTTAACAATCAATTCATTAATCAATCCCCTTCTAATAACCTAGATCCCCTTTAACCCTAGATTAAAAGATTAGCTACTCATAATAATTAAACTAACAACAATAATATAATTAAAGGCAAACATAATTAATAGCATAAAAAAGATGATTAACAAAGCAATTGATAAACAATAAATCGGAATAATAATAATAAGAGTAGAAGAGTACAAATACCTAATTCAAAGGATTGATGAACTAAGGAAATAAACTTGTAGATCGTGAATAATATGAGTAGCAATCTAATTTTAAGAGTTTCTAAGTAAAATAAAGCGTACCCTAATTATGAAACACGAGATTTATAATTATACTAAAACAAAAATAAACTAAACCGACTTTAGGAAAACTTGTAACTCGTCAATTACTAGGTTGCTCGATCGAGCAAAGTGAATCTGCTCGATCGAGTCGGGTTCTCAGCTTTGCGCAACGAGTTTCAAACAGCTTCCATTTCTTCGGTACTTATCGGAATTCGACGTGTGACCTATCGTTGGATGGCTAAGAGAAAAAGATTTTTTTTATATGTAAATTACCTTGATATGAGTTGTAGAGCTCAAGATATTCAAGTTTGAATTCGACACTTGTGTAAGAAACAATTCTTTCTTCTCGTTTCACACTTGTTTGGTCTTCCAACTAATATCTTTTGACATTTATTCTTGTTTAATTCTTGGTCTCCATGTCAAGTATAAATTCTCCAAATTTCAAGTCTATTTCGCTTTGCAACAGATCCAATGCATGCGAATCGCACCGAATCTACACCATAACACACAAATGCGAAAGTATCGACATTTTCTAACATATAATGGCATCTAACCATATAATTAAGCACAAAGTCGTCACAAAAGTGACTAAGGGAAGGCATAAACATGTATAAAATTATGACTCATCAGAGGTGAAAATCCTATCCCAAAGAGTTAAAATTCATAATATAAAGTACAATGATACTTGTTCCAGGTATTTCTGTGCTAAAATTAAAGAAAGGCAGCAAAATCAGATGATTGGTGATATGCAAGGCATCAATGGCACTCACCATATTGTATTGCATAGTGTGGGTGAAGCTTTTGTAGAGTACTATAAGCAGTTGTTTGGTAGCTCTACAAATATCTATACCATCGATCCTGATGTGTTCTTGATAGACTGTTGTGTGGAGGAGGATGACCAGCTTATGCTTATTACGCCTATTAGTAAGATTGAAAAACAAGCTCTCTATTCCATGGACTCAAATAAGAACCCTGGGTTGGATGGGTTTTCCTCTGCTTTCTTTAAGGTTGCTTGGCAGATTGTTGGTGATGAATTCTATTGTGCTGTAGAGGATTTTTTCAGGACTAGCTTCTTGCCCAAATAATTTAATATCACTTTGGTCTCTCTTATCCCTAAGAAGAGTACTCTTAAGACTGTTAAAGACTTTAGACCTATCTCCTGTTGCACTAGAATTTACAAAACAATCTGTCAAAATTATTACTAATAGAATGAAAAATGTTTTGCCTAGCCTGATTGGTCCAGAGCAAGCAGCCTTAGTTCAGAATAGAAGTCTCATTGAGAATGTGACGCTTACTCAAAGCCTGGTCAAGGGATATAGCAGGAATAATATTACTCCTATATGTATGCTTAAAATTGATATTAGCAAAGCCTTTGATACTCTGTAATGGGAGTTTATCTAAAACATGTTGATTGGCCTAAATTTTCCTCATACTTTTTTTAAATGGATCATGGGATGCGTGACTAGTTCCTGGTTTACTCTGAAGATTAATAGTTCTCACCATGGTTTCTTAAAGGGAGAAGTGGGGTTAGACAAGGTGATCCAATGTTTACCTACTTGTTTGTTCTCAACATGGAGATCATGTCTAGATGTCTTAGGTCAATATGCCAGGCTCCTTAAGTCTCCTTTCATCCTAAGTTCTCTAGAATGGGTCTTACCCATTTAATTTTTGCAGATAACCTCATGATGTTTACTAGAGGGGACCTTCCTTCTATTCAGCATGCGACTTATATCCGCACTACCTTTGCAAACTGGTATGGTATGAAAGTCAACCTTGAGAAAACATAGATTTATTTTGGAGATGTTGATAATGCTGTCAAGGATAGTATCCTTGATGCAGTTGGAATTCACGAGGGACATTTCCCCGTCATATACTTAGGACTTCCTATCAACACCTCTAGACTTACTATCCACATGTATGGCAACTTGATTCTTAAAATTCAGAATATGATTTGTAACTTTTCTATTAAATTCTTGTCCTATGCTAGTAGGATTAAGGTGCTAAATTCTGTGGTGTTTGGCAAAAACAATTTTGGTGCTCCAGTATGTTGTTACCCAGACACATTAGTAAGAAAATTTCCGAGCTGAGTAGAGACATATTCAGGGGAAGAATTGACAATGCTAATAAAAGCATCTTCAAGTTTGAGAGGTATCCTTCAAGTTAAGGATGATTGCATTAATCAGTTTGATGGTATTCAGAATGTTCACAATCATCTGAGTAGTTGTTCCTTTAATGACTAATTTCGTATTAGGAAGGCTTATGATGCTATGAGGTTGAAGTTCCCTTCCACTGTAGCATATAAAGCCATCCAGAAGGGCACTATGGTACCAAAGCACAAAGTTACTCTCGTACTTGTTGTTCAACAAAGCTTAGCAACTATTGACAAACTTGTTGGTCAAGAACTCCATCTTGTAAACAGGTGCTATATGTGCAAGGCTGATGCTGAATCTTCCCAACACATGTTCTTCCAATGTCAATACACTGCTGACATTCTTTACCAAATGAAGTGCTGGATAAGAATGAACACCAATAGCACGTATTTAATTTGTGCTCTCTTCTTGCATGGACTAACCATAAGACCCACAGAGTTGCAGTCTGGGATGCATTGTTTACTCTATCTGGCAGGAGAGAAATATTAAAGTCTAAGAGGGAAAGGAAAGGACAACCGATGCCCTAGCCAGGGAGATCAAATTCATTGCTAGTGCTCTTCTACAAAGTAAATGTCCGGAGAGTGTTCATGAGGAAATGTTTGTTACCCTTGATAATTCTTGATACAGCGTCATTTTTGTATAGTTAGTGGAGTATTGAGATTGTTGTATAGAGGCTATTTCGTTGTAAGAAACCTCATGTAATCCTTCTATTTTGGAATATATGAGAAATACCATTCTTTCAAAATAAAGATATTATCAATAAAAGAAAATCAATAATTTAATTAATATACCACTCTAAATAGGCAAAATTAGAACCTTGTTATTTGAAATTCAAAAATCACTTAATTTGAATTTAAATTTATCTAAATACCTTTTAGAAGTGATTTTTTTTTTTACAGAGGTAAATTGGTAGAACCTACAAACGAATAGCTCTTTCTGCTAAAGCATCAACCATTCTATTCAGAGTTCTTGGAACAAAACTAATACAAAGACAAGGAAAAGAGCGACTAATAAGGTCAATTTCTTCAATAATTGCCTTATTCCTAACTTCCGGCTAAGCAAACCTAAGAATTTGCGAGATAACCAGAACACAGTCAAAGAGAATGAGCAAATGCAGATAGCCCTTAGAAGATGCCCATCTTAAACCTTCCAGAATGGCTAAGGCCTCAGCTTGTTCAGAAGATTATTGAGAGGAAACGTTTCCTCTAATAACAGAAGTATCATACCCATCAGATCTTTGTAGGAAAAACCCCAACCCAGTAGACAAGTTATCCTTCCAAGATGCGTCAACAGATAGTCTATCCTGACAGCAGGAGGCTGGGTTACCAATTAAATTAAAGATCGTTCTTCCCTTAATTTTTTTAAGATTCACGTCCGACTCATATAGAAATATACGATTCTTGGCCTTCAAAGAATTTTCCATGGCTAAACATTCAAGAGCCTTAGTCAAGAGATTTCCTTAAAAATAAATAGATAGCATTGCCA
>JAIUZE010016732.1:0-48009 GCA_022085475.1 Heliosperma pusillum
TGGACAAAACATTTACTCCCGAAGCAACGAAGGTGAGCTATATTGGGTTTTCTCCCTCTTAAAAGTTCATAGGGAGTCTTTTTGAGAATAGGTCTAATCATAGCTCTATTGTGCACATAGCATGCAGTACTAATGGCTTCGGCCCAAAAGTTCTTAGGAAGGCCACTACACAAAAGCATAGTGCGGGCCATGTCCTCTAGTGTTCTATTCATACGTTCCAGAACACCGTTTTGTTGTGGGGTTCGTGGTGCAGAAAAGTTATGTCCTACACCATTCTCCCTACAATATTCTATAAAAGTTTGATTATCAAATTCGGTGCCATGATCCGTACGAATGGAAACTAACTTTTTATTATACTTGTTTTGGGCAAGCTTCATTAGTACTACAAACTCATCGAAAGTTTCATCTTTAGTAAATAGAAAGATAGGCCATACATACCTTGAGTAGTCGTCTACTAGGACGAATACGTACCTTGATCCACCGCGGCTTCTGACTTTCATAGGTCCACACAAATCCATGAGTACCAACTCAAGTGGACGCTCTGTACTTACTACTCATTTTGGTTTGAATGAAGATCTAACTTGTTTACAACGGGCACATGAGTCACACATCTTCTCTTGTTCGAATTTGATTGAGGGTAACCCTCAACTAAATTCCACAATTTGAGTTTCTTTAAAGTTGTTGGACTGATGTGTGCGAACCTCTTGTGCCACAAGCATGAATCATCCACAGTAACTTTCATGCACGTAAGGAACTTGTAGTAACTTTATTTAAATCAATCATATACACGTTCCTTTTACGTAAGCCTTTTAAAATAACATTACTAGTACCTTCAATTATGATGCGACAAACATTTGAATGAAAAACAACTTTATTACCTTTGTTACATAATTGAGAAATACTTAGCAAGTTATGTTTAAGACCATCTACCAGATAGACATTATTAATAGCATGAGAAGGAGATATACCAATCTTACCTACACCGATTATTTTGCCCTTCTTGTTGTCTCCAAAGGTGACCTTGCCACCATTGAAGGGCTCTAGTGAAAGAAAAAGATTCTTGTTTCCGGTCATGTGTCTCGAACATCCACTGTAGAGATACCATAGATTATTTTCTTTCACTATTATCTGCAAGAGAATCAAATACAGCTTTTAGGTACCCACGCTAAGTTGGGACCTTTGTGGTTAGTGACTTTATGTATTTGATCCTTCATACCTGTCTAACAATTCTTTTCTTCTTAATATAGGGTTGTCTAGGTTTATTATAGTGATTGTTATTGTTACGACGCACATTAGGTTTAAATGACTGCTTCTGATTCACATATGGTTTAGATTTTGAAGGTACAGATGAGTAATCGAAAGCTATGTCATAAAACCATCTGAACTCATTATTTCTAACTTCTTCACGTTGAAGATCAGGTTCAGACTCATTAATACTAGCCACGTCATGTTCTTTAACGAAATCAGTTTGATTTTTGTTGTCATTGACATATTTAACACAGTTATCATTAACATGACCGTTGTGACCACAATAATTGCAAATAAGATATTCTGAAAGATTCACATACTTCCTTCTACTGAAATCACGGTCAGAAGGAGTGGATTTGCACTTATCATGGTCTCTACGGCTATAACATTCATGACCTAAACCCATCTTCATGTTATTGTTAGACTGTTCAGTAAGGAAGTCTAAGACCTTCTGACTTCCTTCCCATTTATCATGAACTTTTCGCGCATGTAGGAGCAATTGCTTCAAAGACTGAATTTCTTTTTCACATAACGAATGGTCTACATTCGAGTCTTTGGAGGGATTGTTCTTTTTAAAATTTTCACGAAAATCGTTGAAACGTTTGTTCAAGATAAATTTCTCCTCATTATGTTGATCTTTGGCTTGGGAGAATTCAGCCTTTATATCTTTTAATTGCTGAGAAAGAAAAGAGTTTTCTTTCTTGTCATCAATGATAACAACTTCCTTTGCCTTAGCTTCATATTGTAAAAACTCATTGACTTTCTTCAATTCTAAAGTTATAGCTTCATTAGCTATAACTTTGGCTTGAAGATGTTTAATGTTGAGCTTTAACTCTGAGATTATAGCTTCATTGGCTATAACTTTAGACTCAAGAGCTTCTTTCTCAACATTTGTCATGTCAGAAGCTGTGGCTGAAGTTGCCATAACTTTAGACTTGAGCTTCTTAGCTTTGGCCTTTAGAAGTTGATTTTCCTCAGCAATGTCAAGAATTTGTTCTTTAAGTTCTTTTAATTCAAGACTCTGTTCATGACAATGATCTAAGGCTTCTTCAAAGTACTTAATTAAAGACTTCTTAGATAAACTCTTAACTTGTTTTTTTAATTCAAGATGACTAACCTCTTCATCATCTTCTGAATCTGGTTCTGAATTTGAGTTACCGACAAGGCATAACTCGGATTCACTTTCATTGTCATCGCCAGAGATTAGGTCAAGACTGACGGTGCTTAGACACAGGTTGGCAACTTCTTCTTCCTCTGACTCGTCGTCTTCTGTGTCAAGATCTTCCCAGCAATAAGCCATCATAATTTGCTTGAATTCCTTCTTGGTTTTGTCTCGTTGATTTTTGTCTTTGATTTTCTTCCATGTGGGGAAATCCTTGATCATGTGATCATTATCCCCACATTTGAAGCAACCACGACTTGAGAGAAACCCTTTTGACTCAATTGGCTTTTTGTAAGATTTGTTAGTGTTATTGTTAAACGTTTTCCCTTGTGGTTTATTAAAGAATTTTTTCTTGAAACGTCTAGCAAATAACACTGTGTCATCTTCAAGATCTGAATCATGTTTTTCACTATACTCGGCTTTTAAAGCCACTTTCTTATTATTACTATCATTTGCCTCATCCTCATCAAGAGTAATCTCGTGAGCCATTAGGGTTCCGAGTAGCTCTTGATAAGATAGGTTAGATAGATCTTTACATTCCTCAATTACCGTCACCTTAGGTCTCCATCGTTTTGATAACTTCTAAGGATCTTCCTGGCAATTTCCTCGGAGTCAAAAGTTTTTCCAAGATTTTTCAATTCATTTATGATACTAGAGAAGCGAGTGGACATGCTGTCAAGCGATTCATTTTGTTCCATAGAGAACAATTCGTATTTTCGCATAAGTAGTGCAATAGGTTGCTTTTTGACAACAGTTGTCCCCTCATAGGCTAACTCAAGACCATCCCATATTTCTTTGGCAGTAGAGCTAGATGAGAAACGGTCAAATTCAGTATAAGTCATGCCGTTTTGAAACAGACTAATAGCCTTTGAATTTTTCTCAGCTTTCTTATAATCTGCCTCAACATAGTCATCTTCTTTCTTTTCGATGCGAGTGCCATTAACAGATCCAAGCATGATCTTATTAGGGTCATTCTTAATGATTAGCCAACACTCCCAATCGTTACCCTTTATGAAATGGGTCATCATATTTTTCCATAAACTGTAGTTCTTCCCATCGAATACGGGACACTTCAGATGTTTGGAAACCATTAAAATAAAATTAAATGCAGCGGATAATAGAAAATAAAAATAAATAAAACGGATCACACTCCTTGCTGTAAGGCAATCAAGAGCACAAGGCTCTGATACCAATTGTAGAGTCTATTGATCGAATACGAAAGAGGGGGGGTGAATTGAGTATTAAAACCTAGCCCCACTTTTTTGATTTATATGATATGTAATTAATTATTTGATCTTATGAATTAAAATCAACTAATTAATTAATCAAAGTAAGCGAAAGTAACGAAATAACGAAAGCTAAAGAGAGTAGAGAGAGGCACACGGATTTTTGAAGTGATTCAGTTTCACACGTTGAAACCTACGTCCACTATTCTCGATTAATAATTCTTAGTACCTTTCTACGGATTACAAAAATTATCAACCCACTCGTATAATCAACACTATGATTATAACTCAAGGTGAGTATCGCTAAATACTCTATACTATCTTACGCTAATAAGAAAGTACAATATAACTCACACAAATTCCCGTGAAAGAATTGTAAGCTTATAATGATGTACTATTATCCAATAACGTATTTCACTCAAGCGATTGATAATAATTGATGCACGACTCTTTTGAAAAACAAACTCTAAAAATAATAAATATTTTGCTCAAAGGTTTGCTTTAAAACGATTTTGGAAAATCAACACAAGTAGTATGTGTGCCGTGTAGTTGTTGTGTATATTTCGTGTGTTTTACAACTAAGATGTGAAGGAGTATTTATAGTAATATAATCATAGTAGATCTAAAACCCTAGCTTAATATTTAAGAAAGATATTTATCATAAAATAATATTTACTTATTTTTTAGAAATATCTTTATCTCAAAATATTATTTGCTTTATCTTTTAGAAATATATTTGTCTTTAATATATCAAAATATTGTTGTAAAGATATAATAGAATCCTAGATTAAGGTAAACAAGGGAAACAACCTATGGAGGCCGAAATACCCTAGCTACACAAAACTCTAGGAGACACGCAACCCTAGGTGGCACAATTCCTTGGTTCACACGAAACCCTAGGTGGCTCAAACCCTAGCTGGGCTTATTAGGTTAACAACAAATTGAGATAGAATATATTAGAAACCCTAGGTAGCATGACAACCCATAAGTTGTATTACTAACCAATAGAATCTCATAAATATATTCTCTATTAAAACTTTTGATAAATATAAAAATACTCTTTCACTTTTGAAAACATTTAAAACATTTTATTTCCAAAATCATGCATAAAAACATTTATCATCCAAAGTTACAGGCTAAAGCTATATCTTTGAACATAAAATCTGTCGAATGGAATAGTTACCGAATGACGACCTATACTATCTAATCTTCACAAAGATCTTCAGTATACGGATCATCTCTTCGTCTTGATCACAAAGACCCTCCATCTTGAGTCTTGTGTTATTTGAGGTAGATCTTGCTTGAAGCGATTTTCTTTAAAGTTATGACTGAGTAGCTATAACTTCCATGTAAACTTCCAAAGTTATTCCTGAAGTTGTTATAACTTTGTCTCACAGACTTTGTCAAAGTTATGCCTGAAGTTCTTATAACTTTGATCTTTCTTCTCATAATTGTTGCTAACTATAATAACACTAAAGCACACAATTACACGCATATGATATATCGAGTAAAGCACATTATCACGTAAACACATGTCATTATCAAAACTATAAAATTGGTCCAACACAAGACAATTAGTCCCTCCTTCTCTTTTATTGTTGTGCTTAATGCTGATTCAATTAGTAAAGGTAAAGTTAGGTATATCCTTCAATTTATAACGAAACTTGTTAAAATCTCCTTATTGTTCGTATCTTAGACCGTTTCTACTTTAGCCACTTTGATTTTTCCAAGCTATTTCGTTTGTTTTGAATTTTTCCATGCTTGGAGTTGTCTACTCTATACTTCTAGTATAGTTATCATGTCGGGAGCCACAGAACTACAACGCGCGATGAGGGCAAACCAGGAACAACTGGAGTCCTTGTGAACAGCGATGGTAATGCCTCTCCCCGCTTATCTTAATGTGGTATTCCGTGACTACGGCCAGAGAAACGTTTTTGAGCACTAATGTCGCTACCTATGTCGGCGACAAGATGCGTAGCTCCGTATTTTATGAGGATCCTAGGATTGGATGTGGACCTTAGACATTTGTATGAGATGTTGGGGTTGTTGTACTTTATCAATTGCTTGAATTTTTGTATCCTAGGTTGACCATCGAATTCTTGAGTTCATATACTTGTGATGCATGTAAGAGGTTGGTTTCCTTTCGAATCTGGGGTGTTGATTATACTTTGACCCGCGACCAGATGGCGGAGCATTTGGGCTTAGATAAGGAGGTTAAGACAAACTATCAAGATTTACCCCGCGGTTTTAGAGCAGCTGGGTACATGTCTTTATTTACTAGGACTCATGTTCATGAGGTGAGTCGTATGCTGCTCAGTAGTATCCAACACCCTACCTTGAGGATATTTGTGAGGATGCTTGGTAGTGTGTTATTTTGCACGCTTGACGCTAGTAAACTGAACTATACCGAGGTTTTTCTTCTTGACTCATATATGAAACCCTACCATTAGAAGAAGGCATACTTGAGTTTTTTAGGGTTAATTCGTTCTAGCTAGCTCGGATGACGGTCCCGAGTAGGTGTACCTTGGATTCTGGGCCCCTTATTACTAAGTTGACTAAGTCGGTAGCGGGATTTTCGCCGGGGGTGGGGATGAGCCTTTGAGAGAGGAAATTCCTCTCTTTTGTGATCAGTGTTTCATTCGTGGTGTTCAGTGCTTGCGTGAGGTAAGAGGTATTAAATATGCTTGGAAGCTAAAGGGAAACTTTTGAAAGGTTATCTCTTTAGATAACTAGACCATTTTATAGTGTGAGACCGTATCACACCATAATTACTATTAAAACATTACAACAATGAACATGTTAAAACAAAACACTAAATGAAAAAAATAAATGGTAGTAAAGAGAATGCTTACTGTTAAAGTTTACGGGAAAAAGGATATAGTTTATATAAAACTCCCCCTGAATTCAACATTTATCCTTGAGTCGTAGCATTCCAATTTTGCGGACTAGTTCTTAGAATTGATTTGATGGTAGCGATTTTGTGAACAGTCTACTAGGTTATCGCTTGACCTGACCTGTCGTACGTCAGTTATCCCTTGTTCCTGGAGATCATGTGTGAAGAAGAATTTTGGAGCTATATGCTTAGTTCTATCTCCTTTGATGTAGCCCTCGTTTACTTGAGTGATATACAGAGTATGATCTTCATATATTATTGTCGGGTGGTCACTTGCCTTGATATCACATTTCTTTTCAATTTATTGTATCATGGATCACAATCATACACATTCTCTATAAGCTTCGTATAGTACAATTAAATCTGCATGATTTGATAACGATGTAGTTAAAGTTTGTTTTGTTCACTTCCGGGATATGGTGTACCGCCATTGTAAATAAATATCCTATCTGAGAGTTTGCCTTTTAATATATGGATCCGACAAGTATCCAATATCTGCATATCCAATTAACGCGGCATCTTTCTCTGTAGGATAAAATAATCCTAAATCATGGGTTCCTTGAAGGTCTCGTAACAAGTGTTTAACTCTATTCCAATGTCTCTTAGTTGGGCATGCACTAAACCTTGCTAGTAAGTTAATTGAAAATGATATATCTGGTCGAGTGTTATTTTCCAGATACATTAATGCACCTATTGCAATAAGATATGGTACTTCTGGTAATAAGGTATCTTCGTTGTCTTCTCATGACCGGAACTCATCCTTTTTCACACTAAGAGTGCGAACTACTATTGGAGAACTAAGTGGATGTGACTTAGCCATTCCAAATATTTGTATGACTCTTTGAGCGTAACTTTCTTGGTGAATAAGAACTTTATTCTTAAGATGCTCGATTTGTAAGCGAAGGTAGAACTTTGTCCGTCCAAGATCTTTCATCTCATATCCTTTCATTAGATATTTTGCAGTAACTTCAAGCTTAGCTGGAGTTCCAATCATATTTAAATCATCGACATACACTGCAATGATTGTGAACCATTACTTATTTTTCTAATAAAAACACATGGGCTAATTGGATCATTTTTGTAACCTTCTTTCACAGGATATTATTTTAGACGATTATCTTATTCGTCTTGACTGTTTTAATCCATATAAGGATTTGCAGTTTGTTACAAATCATCTCCCGGTGTATCTTAGAGTTGTAATCTATGGGCATTATCACTCTCTCAGGTATTGTCATGTATATATCAGTGTCAAGTGATCCATAGAGATATGCAGTCACGACATTCATAAGGTGTATATGTAACCCTTTTGATACTGCAAGACCAGTTAGAAATTGTAGTGTTCTTCCATCAACTACGTGGCAATATGTCTCATCATAATCGACACTAGCATTTGCGAGAAGCCTTGTGCAACAACTCTACATCTTACAGTTTCATTTTTCTCATTTCGTTTTCTAATGAAAACCCATTTATACCCTACATGTTTTACTTTTGTTGGTGTTTGATTTATAGGTGACGAGCTTATTTTCGGGGTCGTTAATTCCGGAAACTAGCTATGCCAAAATAACAATTTATAAAACCAAACCTATACTCAAACTATCCTAAGTAAAGGGTAGTAAGGGTAAGACAAGGATCGAACCCAAGAGAAGGCGGTGAATGCTAATAATCTAATCTAGACTCTTGCTAAAAACCGATTAAACAAATTAATAAATCTAACCACAAATTAAACATTAATTGAAACAAAGACTAGAATTACTTACAAACTATGATATTCACAATGGTAAACATGTAGATAACAAATAGGGAGAAAGTTTTTCATGAGAAAAGATTATCAATCCTAGAATCACCAATAACAACTAAATAATCAAGGATTCAAATAAGGAAAAACAACTTAGTGCAATTATCCCAAGTTCCCCCACAATTAACAAAGTAAAGATCCCTCCTTTCCTCCCTTCTCTATTTATCTATTGCAAACTTCAAAGAATTAGCCACCATGAATTAAACCATCCATAAATGACTCAATACAACTAAACCCATACTTATTAAACCATAAGCATAAATAAAGATGCAAGCTTTAAGCACAAACCAAAGAAGCATGCTAGATTTATGAACTAAAACATTAAACCATGTTCTAAATACATAATAACCGAAATTCCACTCAAAAGATTCTAACTTTTAAACCAAAGTCACAATCTTTCAAGTTGCATCAACAAGTATCAAGATAAATCAACCAAATTCATCAAGACAATGCAATTTAATCAAACAAACAATTACTAAGATGGTTGGTCTTAACAACAATTCATTCAATAATGAAAATCAAACAAAGGAAGATGAAATTAAATAGAGAAGGAAGGATTAAAAAGTCTTACAATGCTAAAAGGGAAGAACTTGTTCAAATTACACTAAGCAAAAGGAGATTAGCTACCCATAGTCTTCATAATACAACCAATTTCTAAGGAAAAACCTATTACAAAAGCCAAACTTGAAGAACAAAAAGAGAGAAATGCTAAGGAAAATATGATGTTGTATGGTGAATGCTTCATTCCCTTGCCTCTCTTCAGAAATCTTCTTTTATACCCTTGGTCCGCAAACCTAGGGGCCTTGAAAGATGGGCTTCCAAAAGACAAGACGAGAAAAGGAAGAAAACCCGTGCTGAGAGATGACGCAGGCTGCGTCCTACGACGCAGGCTGCGTCGTGATGACGCAGGCTGCGTCCTACGACGCAGGCTGCGTCGAGCACTGCCAGATTTTTGCCTTGATTTTCTTCTTGACTTTCGTTGACCCCATGATTATTTGACCCCGCCTTGACTTCCATTGACCCATTTGGCTTGGTCTTCAAACCTTGATGATTCCTTGCTAGCCCACTTCAAGTTCCGGGTTTTTGGGTCTCGGGTTTTCGGGTTTGACTTTTATTGACTTTCGGGATTTGACTCTTAAATTTGACTTAAAATACTAAATACTAACACTATTACAAAAACTAAAATTAACGTAAAACAAAGCTAATGACCCGTAAAAAGTAGAACGAAAGACTCTAAAAGTTACTACTAGACACGACATTATTTGACGTTGTCAAACACCCCCACACTTGGACTTTTACTCGTCCCGAGTAAAACTCGAGATTAGCATGAACGACACGAGCCCAACAAAGTGTGTGTGAAGGCATTGACCTCTCTTCCCTCACTACAACCTTCTTATACTCCCTCTTAAACAATCCACCTATGACAAAAACAAAACAAAAAGACTCAATTCTTGTGACACTCTTCTCTCACTCCCCCTCCTTATATCATCCCTCAAGACTAAAGACACGACATGCCACCTACTCCGACTCAAATCAACTCCTCCCTACTTATAGCTCCCAAAAAGATAGTATGACCATCTTTGCCTTATCCCAAGGCATAGCGAGATGGTCTTTCTCAACAATCTTCACACAAATCCCCTCCTTATATCACCCCCTTATTACTCCACTAATGCAAATCATGGTTACTTGGTTGGCCCCAAACTTCACAATTTGCACAACCAAGCGACCACCAACATAAATCCACCAATTTGGAACAAAGTTTTGTGACTCAAAAATAAAAATAAAAGGGTCCTAAACTAGCCTCCTTCCAATTTTCCTCCTTATCACTCCCTTCTTATTCCTCCAAAAATTCTCATCATAGGAAGAATCATGCTCAATTTTTTTTTCATTTTTTCATTTTTCATTTTTTTTCTTGAAAATCCCTCATTTTGCCTAAGGTGCCCTTTCGGGTTTTCACCTTAGCTTTTCCTTTCCTCTCATTGGTGGCTCGCAACTCGATTCTTCATTTTGCCCGGAATGCCCTTTCGGGTTTTCATTCCGTCCTCGGCCACCTTCCCAATCTTGCCTAGGTGCCCACCCTTGTGGGTTTTCACCTAGCCGGGATTTTCAATTTTTTTTCTTTTCTTTTTCTCTTTTTTTTTTCTTTTTCTTTTTCTTCAAAATAAAGACATAATAAAAAAAAAAAATTTACAATGCATCAAAAACAAACTAACTATGTACAATCTTCTCCCCCACACTTAGAATACACAATGTCCTCATTGTGGAGGAGAAGAAAAAAAATGTTACCTCATCAATTTCCGAAAGGAGAAGATCCCGAGGCACCTCCTCGGTTTCTCCTCCTATCCCTTGCTTCTCTAATCCGTCTTCTTTGCTCCATGCCTTCATCAAGGGTTGCTTGGGTGTAAGGAAAAGGGTAGCCCGGGTTTTGTTGCATGGACATCCCAAAGAGAGAGCTAGCCAATCCATAAACGTCCTCTTGCGCCACCGCATCTTCATAGGAGTCTTGAAGATAGGTGTGGTGGCGCTCATTTTGAGCGCTAAAGTGGTTCGTAGCTTGCTCTCTCCAAGCATTTTGGGTGGCCCACATATCATTTTGCTCTTTCCACCTTTGGTCTTGTTGTTCTCTCCAAAGGCGGGCTTCCTCTTGCCCGTCTAGCATCCTCTTCCATTCCTCATTTTGAGCCCTCTCGGCTTCCCCTCTCAATCTCTCCCTCTCCTCCACAACATTATGCCAATCATCCAAACTCTCAAGCCTACCTCCTTGTAATTGTTGCCAAGTGTTTGAGGCATCTACCCTCCCACTAATGTGTGCCAAGACGTCGTTGGTGCTAGCAAAATAGTTAGCCATTTGTTGTTGCCATGGCTCCACGGGTGTGCTAGAACGACCCTCCGCATCAAACATGGGGGTGTCGGTATTATGGTGGCTTGGGAAAGGTGATTGGAAATGAAATGGTGGTGGTTGTTGTTGTTGTTGTTGTTGTTGTTGTTGTTGTTGTTGTTGTTGTTGTTGTTGTTGTTGTTGTTGTTGTTCAAAATTGGTGGTGTGGGAAGGGCCTTGCTCACTTGCAAGGATCTCAATCTCCTCTCTCAAATGCTCACTTCCCTCACCACCCTCTCTCCTTGCCCTCCTTTGCCTCAAAGGCACTTCTTCTACCTCCTCCTCTTCCGCACTACTTACCCCCAAACTTTCCTCCCTAGGACAAACAAAATCCCACGCCGCGGGTCCTCTAGGTAAAGGATTGTTTTGAGGTCTAGGCAACTTCATGTAGCTTAGCCCGTCACTTCCCAACCAAAACCCTTTTAAGGGTTGCTCCTTGCTAGCCTTAAACATGTGAACTTCTTCTAGCCCAAGATGGTTGTACCTCGTCAAACCCCTACATATGTTCACCGCTTGACCATTAGGAATGCCCCCCTCATAATGCCTTACCAAGAAAGAAATCACCCCCCCCACAATGGATGCTTGCCCTTGCCGATTTTTGCCTATGCTTGATGCAAGCTCTCAAAAAGAAATCGGCCCAATCCGGGATCCCTACCCCCTCCGGAAGCATAGTCCACAAACAAAGCCGGATCTTCTCCGGCACCTTGGTGGGTTCTCCCGCGGAGTTGAAAATGGTGGTAAGGAACCTAGTAATTAGGCGGAGTACGGGGTGGGTGATGGCTGACAGTTTGGCATCTTTAGACGGGCCACGGTCATCGGCAATGTTTCCCCACATTTGGTGCATTTTGCCCCTTGGGCACCTAATGTCTACGGGTTGCTTGGTAATTTTTAGGATTTGACGGATTTCGGAAGTTGTGGCATTATGCCAAGTTTGATTCAATCGGAAGCGGTAGGCTTTCTCCTCACCTTCGGGCACATCCAATTCCGACAAGGTGGCTAGAAACTCGTATGCAAAACTCCTATAGGTGTAATCCCAGGAGTTTGGCTCGAGATAAGCCTCTAGCCCTACTTTAGCTAGCATGTCCCTTGTCAGATTGAACATGCCTAAGGCATGGAGGGTGGTTGGGCAAAAGAATTTGGTTGCTACAAGAGGGTGAGTGGATATTTGATCCCAAATTTTCTTATGTTGAGCTTGCATCCTCTCATAACCCATGAACACCGTTTCAACCTCGGTGTCGGGCTCACTCACCGCGGCCCTCTTATTTTTTCCCTTGCCAAACAATTGAGAGATTTTTGGTGCCATTTCTGCAAAGATGTAACAAACAACACACTACAACAATAACAAGCAATCACTCGAAAAGTTTTTCGCTCAAGCACTTCAACAAACACTTGGTGTGCAACAATTTCTACACCTCAAAAAGCTAGTGTTTGTTGAATTTCTTTGCCTTACTCAGAAAACTTTATCCAATCCTAACTACACAATCAAGCAAGGGGAAAGGGGAACTCAACCTAAGACTAAAACTAGCCTAATTCGAGCAAAAACTTGAAGATTGATGAAAAAGTCGAGTATGAAGTTATACCTTTGTTTTTCCACAAGATTCAAGTGCCTTGATGATTAGAAGTAGGTAGGAATCCGAAATTAGCCTTAAAAACCCAGCAAAAGACCCGAAAAACGAATTTTAGGGAAAAAAAATTAGGGTTGTTTAAGACGGATTTTCTGAGTTTTAGGGTGAGTGAGACTGATTTTGGGGTTATTGAGTGTAGAATAGTGATTAGGATGAAGATTGGGATTGATTTTGATGAAGGTTTTGGAAGATTTGAGTGAGAAAGATGGAGTTTTGAGGGATTGGGGGTTGTTTGGTTGTGTTTGTCGTGAAAAACAAAGAAGGGTGTTGGGTGTTTGTTTTATGAAGAACACGGGCAAAGGCTAAAGCATAAAACGAAATCTGCGCTCGACGCAGGCTGCGTCCTACGACGCAGGCTGCGTCGTCACGACGCAGGCTGCGTCGTCACGACGCAGGCTGCGTCGTCACGACGCAGGCTGCGTCCTACGACGCAGGCTGCGTCGTCACGACGCAGGCTGCGTCGTCACGACTCAGGCTGCGTCCTACGACGCAGGCTGCGTCCTTCACTGCCGGATGGTTCTTGCTTTTTCACTTAGCAAAATTTTTGCTAAGTGATCCAAACACCTCCAAACTTGCAAATTCACTTCAATGGTCCATAATAACCTCCAATATCTAAATTCCATCGATTCCCGAACTTTTTATCCGTGGCACGCATCCCGAGGCGGCCAAAAACTCGCAAAACTTCACGAAACCGTTAGTAACTTCAAAAAAAAATTGTTTGATGCAATGTCTAACTAACTTAAAACAACTTAAATGCTAAGATTTAACAAAGACACTTCAAAGAAATATTCACAAGGATAGAGTATGTACATGTTTTGCCGTTTATTTAGAGTCGATGGCTCGACTTAGCTATTTCAAGCTTTTCAACTTTGATAAATGGGGTCTTCAAGCAAGACCTCTTCTTCCCCCTCCCGGGTACATCCTTGGAAGTAGTGCTTGAGACGGTGGCCATTCACTTTGAGGAGCTTTCCATCCCCGGACCCCTCCACTTCAATTGCCCCATGGGTAAACACTTTCTTGACGGTGTAAGGTCCAAACCATCTTGACCTCAACTTGCCCGGAAAGAGCTTAAACCGGTTTTGGAACACAAGAACTTTATCACCTTCCTTGAAAACTCTACGGTTTATCATCCCATCATGCCATCTTCTTGTTTTCTCTTTGTAGATGGAAGAGTTCTCATAAGCATCTTGGCGAATTTCTTCAAGTTCTTGTAATTGAAGCTTCCGGTGCATACCGCTCTCATCTTGGTTTTGATTGAAAGATTTGATAGCCCAATAGGCTTTGTGCTCAACCTCCACGGGGAGGTGGCAAGCCTTGCCATAGATGAGGCGGAATGGGGACATGCCAATGGGGGTTTTGAAAGCGGTCCTATATGCCCACAATGCATCAACTAGCCTCTTACTCCAATCCTTTCTATCCGGATTCACCGTCTTTTCAAGTATTCCTTTAATTTCACGGTTTGAGAGTTCGGCTTGCCCGTTTGTTTGTGGGTGATAGGCCGTGGAAATTTTATGATTCACCCCATATCGTTTGAGAAGGCCTCCAATCACTTTGTTGCAAAAATGGGTCCCCCTATCACTAATGATAGCCCTTGGAAAGCCAAACCGAGAGAATATGTTCTCTTGAATGAAAATGGCTACTACCTTGGCATCATCGGTGCGGGTAGGAATGGCTTCGACCCATTTTGATACATAGTCCACCGCCAAGAGGATGTATAGATAACCACCGGAATTTGGAAAAGGGCCCATAAAATCAATTCCCCACACATCAAAGATCTCACAATAAAGAAGAGGTTGTTGTGGCATCTCATTCCTCTTTGTCAAATTCCCCACCCTTTGACATCGGTCACAAGTTTTTACAAATTTGTGGGCATCTTTGAAAAGACTTGGCCAAAAGAAACCGCATTCAAGCACTTTTCTAGCGGTTCTTTGTGGCCCAAAATGCCCTCCACAAGCATAGTCATGACAATGATGTAGGATGGAAGGAATTTCACTCTCGGGCACACATCTTCTCACAAGTTGATCTTGGCAAAATTTCCACAAGTAAGGATCATCCCAAGTATAGTATTTGGCATCGGACTTGACCTTGCTCTTTTGATGAGAAGAGAAATGGCTTGGAAGCCGCTTTGTCACCAAATAGTTGACCATGGTAGCATACCATGGCGCTTCCAATTGTATAGCATAAAGTGACTCATGAGGGAGACCTCCTTCAACCTCCTCAAGAGGGCATGATGGTCTTCCTTCATGGTTAAGCCGGCTCAAATGATCCGCCACCACATTCTTCACCCCTTTCTTGTCTTTTATTTCCACATCAAACTCACTTAGAAGAAGAATCCATCTCAACAACCTTGGCTTTGCATCCTTCTTTGCCACAAGGTATCTAATGGCGGCATGATCGGTGTAGATGATCACCTTTGTGCCCAAGAGATAAGACCGGAATTTTTCTAGAGCATAAATCACACCAAGGAATTCCTTCTCCGTCGTGGAATAGTTCTTTTGAGCATCATTCAAGAGGGTAGAAGCATATTGGATCACATGGGGTCCCTTGTCACTCTTTTGACCCAAAACCACTCCCAATGCATAGTCACTTGCATCGGTCATGATTTCAAATGGAAGATCCCATCGTGGTGCTTGAATAATTGGTGCGGTGACCAATCTCTCCTTCAAGTCATTGAATGCTTTCCTACATTTGTCATCAAAAACAAATTCCGCTTCCTTGTGCAAAAGCTTGCATAAAGGGTTAGCAATCTTGGAAAAATCCTTAATAAATCTCCGGTAGAAACCGGCATGTCCTAGAAAAGACCTAATGTCTCGGGTGTTAGAGGGATAAGGTAAAGTTTTTATGATGTCAACCTTAGCCTTATCCACCTCAACCCCCCTTTCCGACACTACATGTCCCAAAACGATGCCACTAGTCACCATGAAATGACATTTTTCGGAATTTAAAATGAGATGGGACTCTTGGCATCGCTCTAAGACAAGAGCAAGGTGTTTTAGACATGCATCATAGGAGTCCCCATGGACGGTGAAATCGTCCATGAATACTTCTATGATTCGTTCTACATAGTCGGAGAAAATACTCAACATGCACCGTTGAAAAGTTCCCGGTGCATTACACAAACCAAAGGGCATACGACGATAAGCAAATGTACCAAATGGGCAAGTGAATGTGGTCTTGACTTGGTCCTCGGGTGCAATTGGGATTTGAAAATACCCCGAGTAACCGTCAAGGAAACAATAGAAAGCTTTCCCCGCTAATCTTTCTAACATTTGATCAATAAATGGTAGCGGGAAATGGTCTTTCAATGTTACCGCATTCAAGCGGCGGTAGTCAATACACACTCTCCAACCGGTTTGGGGTCGGGTGGAGACCAAGTCTCCTTGTGCATTCTTGACTACCGTCACTCCTCCCTTTTTGGGTACGACTTGAGTTGGGCTAACCCAACGAGAGTCGGAAATAGGGAAAATGATACCCATTTGCAATAGCTTAATTACCTCTTCTTGCACTACCTCCGCCATGGGTGGATTGAGCCTCCTTTGGGGTTGTCGGACCGGTTTGGCATCCACTTCAAGTCGTATCTTGTGCATCTTGTGCATGCAAGTCACCGGGCTTATCCCTTTTAGGTCCGCTATGCTCCACCCAAATGTTTCCTTATGCTTTTCAAGTAGTGATACCAATTTGCCTTCTTGGTCCTCGGTGAGTGTGCTTGAAATGATAAGTGGTAGGGTGTTCTTGTCCCCTAGAAAGATGTACTTTAAATGGCTTGGGAGGGTCTTCAACTCGACCTTAGGAGGTTGGATAATGGAAGGGAGGGGCTTGTGGAGTGGAATACTCAAAGCAAACAACTCGGATAGGTTTGCCAGTGCAGGACGCAGGCTGCGTCCAGTGACGCAGGCTGCGTCGTCCGACGCAGGCTGCGTCGTGTGACGCAGGCTGCGTCGTGTGACGCAGGCTGCGTCGAGCACTGCCTTGCCCTGTTTTCAGCATCTCTATGACGTTGATCTCCTCATATGTTTCTATTGGCTCCTCCTTCTCCAATTCCTCAAGACATTCCTGCACATCAAAAGCCAACAACAAGCGCAAACCTTCCTCTTCCATGTGGTTAGTTAAAGCTACCTCGAGTGGGTCTCTATCACAAAGTTTATACATTTGATTCACTAATGGCTCAAAGATATCCAAGAAGAAACAAGATTGATGGTCACTCGGGTGCCTCATGGAGTCATATATATTGTAAGTTAACCTTTTTCCTTCAAATTCCATAGTCAAGCACCCGTTTGAAACATCGATCTTGGTATTTGAAGTTTTCATAAACGGCCTACCAAGAAGGAGAGGGGTGGCACTAGAGCTAGATTCCATATCTAAGACGTAGAAATCCGCCGGAAAGACAAGATTATCGACTTCCACTAGTACATCCTCTACCATGCCCTTGGGGTAAACACTAGACCTATCGGCAAGTTGAATGACTACCCCGGTCTTAGACAAAGGTCCTAAACCTAGGGTCTCATAAATAGATAGAGGCATGACATTTATAGAAGCCCCTAAGTCTAGCATGGCACGTTTAAAACTCTTTCCCCCAATAGTGCAAGGAATAGTGAACATGCCCGGGTCTCCACATTTCTTTGGTAAATTTTGTTTGAAAATGGCCGACACATGTTCACTCACCCTAACCTTATGGGTTCCCTTCTTTGGATTTCTCCTAGGTGTGCAAAGTTCTTTCAAAAACTTGCATACCTAGGGACACTATTCAACAAGTTAAGGAGAGGAATGTTAACCTCACATTTCCGGAAAGTCTCATATAAGTCATTCTCCTTGGCATATTTCCTTGTGCTTATCAAAGCACTAGGAAATGGGACTTCCGGTATGTACTCCTCCACTTCATCATCTTCAATAGTGTCCTTGCTCTTCCTTGAATTTTCTCCCTTTGGGTCCATGCTTTTCCTTGAATTTTCTCCCTTTGGGTCCATGCTTTTGGATGCCCCTTTTTCATTTCTCAATATCTCTTCTTGACCAACCACCAATTCTCCTTGGTCTTCAATCTCAATGGTTTCCATCTCAATATTCTTCATCTTTTCCTTTCCTTTGCCAAGGGGGTGTACTTCCAACTCTTTGCCTCCCCTCAATGTCATGGCACTAGCATTTTCCCTTGGTGGGGGAATGGTTTGAGATGGGAATCTTGTGGAGCTTGAGGCTTGGGATTTTGACAAATTTGAGGCCATTTGGGATAGTTGGGTTTCCAAGTTGTTCACCCTAAGGTTGTTAGCCTCCCTATCCTTCCTTGCTTCCTCTCTATCCCTTCTTGCTTCCTCCCTATCCTTCTCTTGATTGGCAAGAAGTGTTTGCAAGATGTCACTCAAGTTCCCTTGAGAAGAAGAATTCCCTTGATTTGGGTTTTGGTTTGGTTGTCTTTGGGATTGAGAATTATTTGGAAAATTTGAGTTGTTGGGTCTTGGGTTGTTGTTGTTGAAATTTCTTTGGGGGTTTTGGTTGAAATTTGTGTTTCGGTTTTGGGTTGGATTTTGGGCTCTCAAGTGATTGAATTGACCATTTTCAAAACTCTTTGACTTGTCTCCTCCCCACCCCAAAAGATCACGATTTCCCACTTGGTTATACATCCCTCCACCACTTGGGTTTCTAGCATTGTAGTTCCCATACCCCATGGCATTGACACTCTCCATGGTGGCTCCTTGCTCAATCATGATGTAACAAGTGTTTGTAGCATGGTCACCTCCACAATAAGAACATTCAAGCGGTTCGGGGTGTTGAGAAAATGAACTACCTTTGTTGACAACCAAGTTGGATACCAAGCTTTTGAGTTCACCCATCTCTTGCATGAGTTTGTGATTTTGAGAGGCATGAGAATCTTCCATGGAAGATACATTTCTAGAGCTTCCTCCCCTTTCATTCTTCCTCCCGTAGCTTCTTGTATTCATAGCCAACTTCTCAATAATGTTGTTGGCCTCGGCCACATTAAGTGTATCAATACCACCTCCGGTGGCGGCTATAATCATCCGTTGGTCATTTTGGCATAATCCTTCATTGAAGGCCGTCAATAGATCATCCCCCGACATCCCATGATAAGGGCACCTTGCCACGAGGCTTTTGAATCGCTCTCAATAGTCATAGAGAGTTTCCCCCATATCTTGCTCAATGGTAGTGATGAGCTTCTTTGAATGGTTATGCCTTGAATCCGGGTAATATTTCTCAAGAAATTTCTTCTTCAAACCCACCCAAGTATTTACGGAATGGGCCGGAAGACAAAATAACCACTCCTTAGCGGCATCTTGTAGAGAGAATGGAAATGCCCTAAGCTTAAATTGGTCTTCGGTCACTCCTTGAGGGATGGCCCCTTGGCATATCATGTGAAATTCGGCCAAGTGCCTATTGGGATCATTCCCCACCATTCCATGAAATCTTGGCAAATTATGAACAAAGAATCCCTTTAGCTCGAAATTGACATCCCCCATGGGAGGGTATGCGATACACAACGGTTGCTCTTCATAGTTTCTTGCCCGGATTTCACCAATAGTTCTATTATCTTCCATTTCGGGTGGGTAGATGATGTTCAAAGGTGGTGGTCTCCTAGGAGGTGATCTAGGTGGTGACACAAACACTTGTTCTTGTGGTTCTTGAAAAATATTGTTCTCAAACTCCTCTTCACTAGGCTCCCTCCAAAAGGGTCTCCTATAGAGGGGATTCGAAAACAACCAATTGGAAATGCTACTAGAAGCCGGGTCAATGTCTTGGTCACCAAGTCCTTCTTGTGACCTAGGCATAAACTCTAAAACACTTCAACAACACAATTAGTAACTTCAACACCAAGTAACCTACAAACAATACAAAAAGAAATGTTTGAAAAACAATCTAAACAAATTATGACGCTAACAAGAGTTTCAATTTGATAAATTAGCTAAATTGCCTTCCCCGGCAACGGCGCCAAATTTGACGAGCTTATTTTCGGGGTCGTTAATTCCGGAAACTAGCTATGCCAAATAACAATTTATAAAACCAAATCTAGACTCAAACTATCCTAAGTAAAGGGGTAGTAAGGGTAAGATAAGGATCGAACCCAAGAGAAGGCGGTGAATGCTAATAATCTAATCTAGACTCTTGCTAAAAACCGATTAAACAAATTAATAAATCTAACCACAAATTAAACACTAATTGAAACAAAGACTAGAATTACTTACAAACTATGATATTCACAATGGGAAACATGTAGATAACAAATAGGGAGAAAGTTTTTCATGAGAAAAGATTATCAATCCTAGAATCACCAATAACAACTAAATAATCAAAGATTCAAATAAAGAAAAACAACTTAGTGCAATTATCCCAAGTTCCCCCATAATTAACAAAGTAAAGATCCCTCCTTTCCTCCCTTCTCTATTTATCTATTGCAAACTTCAAAGAATTAGCCACCATGAATTAAACCATCCATAAATGACCCAATACAACTAAACCCATACTTATTAAACCATAAGCATAAAGAAAGATGCAAGCTTTAAGCACAAAACCAAAGAAGCATGCTAGATTCATGAACTAAAACATTAAACCATGTTCTAAATACATGAAAACCCAAATTTCGCTCAAAAGATTCTAACTTTTAAACCAAAGTTACAATCTTTCAAGTTGCATCATCAAATATCAAGACAAATCAACCAAATTCATCAAGACAATGCAAATTAATCAAACAAATAATTACTAAGATGGTTGGTCTTAACAACAATTCATTCAAAAAAGAAAATCAACAAAGGAAGATGGAATTAAATAAAGAAGGAAGGATTAGAAAGTCTTACAATGCTAAAAGGGAAGAACTTGTTCAAATTACACTAAGCAAAAGGAGATTAGCTACCCATAGTCTTTATAATACAACCAATTTCTAAGGAAAAACCTATTACAAAAGCCAAACTTGAAGAACAAAAAGAGAGAAATGCTAAGGACAATATGATGTTGTATGGTGAATGCTTCATCCTTTGCCTCTCTTCAGAAATCTTCTTTTATACCCTTGGTCCGCAAACCTAGGGGCCTTGAAAGATGGGCTTCCAAAAGACAAGACGATAAAAGGAAGAAAACCCGTGCTGAGAGATGACGCAGGCTGCGTCCTACGACGCAGGCTGCGTCGTGATGACGCAGGCTGCGTCCTACGACGCAGGCTGCGTCGAGCACTGCCAAATTTTTGCCTTGATTTTCTTCTTGACTTTCGTTGACCCCATGATTATTTGACCCCGCCTTGACTTTCATTGACCCATTTGGCTTGGTCTTCAAACCTTGATGATTCCTTGCTAGCCCACTTCAAGTTCCGGGTTTTTGGGTCTCGGGTTTTCGGGTTTGACTTTTATTGACTTTCGGGATTTGACTCTTAAATTCGACTTAAAATACTAAATACTAACACTATTACAAAAACTAAAATTAACGTAAAACAAAGCTAATGACCCGTAAAAAGTAGAACGAAAGACTCTAAAAGTTACTACTAGACACGACATTATTTGACGTTGTCACAATGCGTGAGGGACCTTCAGCACATCTTTGGTATCCATCCTACTTCAGTTTGGCTCACAAACCTAAGCTTGAAATTCCACTCTTCATCCAAGACATACTTGATCAAAACAATTAAGGAAGATTGTCCCTTTAGAAACTGCTTTTCTGCTTTATCTACTTTATGTCAGTATTCTGCAAGTTTGTAGCTGTTATTTTGTTTCATGTTGTAAGCCTTTGTGGCCCTAGATGTATCCTAATGTCTGAGATGTATCCTTGCTGCCTATATAAGGCCTCTACCTAATGAAATGCAAATCAGATTTGAGTAAAAACTTTAAGAACTGAAACATTGTTTCTGTTTGAACTCTTGGCTGTGTGCTGGAGTATCCTTCCTTTGCTGTGTGCTGGGAAGAGAGTCTAGGTTCTTTGCTGTGTGTTGGGGCCAAGTCTCAACCCTCAACCATTAGCTGTGTGCTTTGGTTAAGGTTATATCTGTCCTAACCTCAGTATTCAGTCCAGAAAACAAACCTATCTAGTGTGCTCAGTTCAAGCCTTCTTTTCTTTGTGTCTTGTCTATTTTCTCTATAATTTCAGTGCACCTGCTATCTATGCACATCCTCCAAGTTCCATCCTTCTTAGGGACCAATAATTCAGGCACATCACATGGACTTAAGGACTCCCTTACAAACCCTTTGCTCATCAATTCTCCAACCTGTTTCTGCAGCTCTTGTGTAGCCTTAGGATCACATCTGTATGCTGGTCTATTAGGTAGTACAGACCCTGGCACAAGGTCTATCTGATTTTCAATTCCTCTCAAGGGGGGTAAGCCATCAGGAAGTTCCTCTGGGAACACTTCTTTGAATTGATCAATAAGGGGTTTAACTTCTGCAGGGATTACCTTAGACTCCCCTTCCTGAACCTCCTTTGATAGCAGCATTAATACAGGTTTTTCCTCACTACACTTTTTTACCATTGCTAATTCAGATAGAAACAAGACTCCACTAAAGTCTTCAGCCATACTGGGACTCCCATAACTCTTCTGATGAGGTGGCAAAGGGGCTAATGTCACCTTCCTGCTCCCATGTTTGAAGGAATAGGTGTTGCTTCTTCCTTGGTGTATGAAGCTTTTATCAAACTCCCATGGCCTTCCTAATAATAAATGACAGGCATCCATTGGAACCACATCACACAGCACTTCATATTTGTACACACTTCCAATGGAGAATGGGACCATACATTGCTTGTCCACCTTAACCTCTGCTTCCTTACTCAACCATCTCAACTTATAGGGGTGAGGGTGTTCCTGAGTACCTAGCTTCAGCTTGTCAACCATAGTGACTGAGGCCACATTGGTACAGTTACCTCCATCTATAATAAGGTTACAAACCCTCCCTTGTATAGTACATCTACTCTTGAAAATGATGGACCTTTGATCCTCCTCCAAGGGTATCTGTTGTGAATACATTACCCTCCATAGAACCAAGCTGTGGCCTGTGTCAGGGAGTGCCACTATTGCCTCCTGACTAGGCTCTTCTTCCTCACTTACCACTTCTTCAACCTCAGGCTCATCCCTCTCATACTCAACTAGACCTTCTTTTTCCCAAGTCTCAACCTCCATTATAGTTAAGGTCTTCTTAGAAGGGCAATCCTTCCTGAAATGTCCATAACCCTGACATTGGAAACATCTGATTCTATTTTCAGTCAATGAAGTGCTTGGCTTCTGACCCATGATGCCCTTTCCCTTGTCTAAGGTAGGTGGGGGTGCAGACTTAGGGGTATCAATGGTCCTCAACCCATTGTAAGGTCTAGTTTGAAAAGGCCTAACAGGTTTTGGTGTGACAGACTTAGTCTTTCCTATCTTTTCAATTCTCAGAGATAAGTTAACAACGTCATCAAATGACCACAGAGGTTGCATCCTAACCTTGTTAGCAATGCTCTTATCTAGACCCTCTAATTACCTAGCAATCGTTTGCTCAGGTTTCTCATTTATATCACACTGCAAGGTGAGCTGTTCAAACTCTCTCAAATAGGATTCAACAGATTTATCCCCTTGTTTCAATTTAGACAACTTGATGAACAGATCCTGGGTGTAATCCTTAGCAACAAACTTATCTAACAGTTTCTTTTTCAGTTTAGTCCAAGATTTGATGGGTTCTTTCCCTTCTCTAGCCCTTAACCCTTTCATGGTTTCATACCAAAGAGAAGCATACCCTTTCAGTTTAAGGATGGCTACTTTAAAAGACTTAGAATCATTATATCCTTTGTACTCAAAGATTCTTTCTACTTCTCTTAACCATCCTAACAAATCATCAGGATTAAGACTACCAGAAAACTCAGGGATGTCTACCTTAAGATGCTTGTCTATGTGCCTGTGGATGGAAGCCCTGCTCCTTGTTGAGTCATCTGAGTCTGGATACTCTTCCTCATCAGGTGGCCTTCCTCTGCCTCCTCCTTGGCCTCTTCCATGTCCTCTGCCTCTTCCTCCTATGGCAAGATTGCCATTAAGAGCCTCATTCATAGCCCTTGTGAGTTGTGTGACAGTTCTGGTTATGCCTTCTACCATAGTCTCTAAGTTGGTGATTCTCTCTTCACTCATTAGGTTGTTTTTGTGTTTTTAAATGTAGTTAGGGGAAATGAACTCACTAAGACTCTCAACCAAAGCTCTGATAACCAATTTGGAGTCTAAACTACTAAGGCTTGTGAGTTTAAGAGATGTTGTACGATGCCTACTAAAACTGAAAACAAATACAGATAGAAATGGAGGCTGTTTTAGAGAGAGTGGTTTATATTAACTAAAATTCAAAGGATATGACTTAGAGAGCTTTCCCTACAGCATAGCACAAGAGAAAGGACTAAAAGACAGGGTTTGAGACAGGTTTAGAGTATTACAGCAAGGCACAAACACTCTAGACTTAGACTCACATCAAGCAAGCTAATCACAGCAAGGCACAAATTTAACTTGACTCACAAAGCAAGACACTGATCAGACACCTTGAATATGTATCAGGCTTGACTCAAACTACAGCACTCAGCAGAAGTTTGAAGGATTTGAGGGATTTCTCAAAGTTAATTCATTCATAAAAGTCTGCCTTCAAACAACATACAAAGACCTCCTTATATAGCGAGGCTGATACATTTGTGAGTTGTGAACCTTTGGATGTAAAGGCCATCCAAGGGCCAACTTTGGACTTGAACTACTACAACAGACACTAATTAAGAGCCTCACAAGAGGACGAGTTTAACAACTAGAAAGTACACACACAAGACATAAAACAGACTGATGCAAAAGTAATAAAGCAGCTTTTGGATTTTTCCTGAAATCGAAAACTGTTGTTCTTGTTGTCTTGCTGCTTTGCTCTGGGTGTTTTGTTGCTCCTTGGGACTCTCTACTCTTATTAGAACTTAGATAAACCTGCCTTGGATGAGGACAAGTTGACTTAGACAAAAAGGGAACCACATCTGGACTTGTACTTTCTTTGCTATGATGCTCATTGGACTCTAGCATGGGCTATTTGTAACTTGAGTTTTAGGTTTTTGCTTAGACTTTCTGGTAGAGTTATTGATCGAATACGAAAGAGGGCGGGGGGGGGGGGGGGGGGGGGGGGGGGGGGGGGGGGGTGAATTGAGTAATAAAAACTAGCCCCACTTTTTCGAATTAAATGATATGTAATTAATTATTTGATCTTATGAATTAAAATCAACTAATTAATTAATCAAAGTAAGCGCAAATAACGAAATAAACGAAAAGTAAAGAAATAAGAGAGAGGCACACGATTTTTGAAGTGGTTCAGTTTCACACGTTGAAACCTACGTCCACTATTCTCGATTAATAATTTTTAGTACCTTTCTACGGATTACAAAAATTACCAACCCACTCGTATAATCAACACTATGATTATAACTCAAGGTGAGTATCGCTAAATACTCTATACTATCTTACGCTAATAAGAAAGTACAATAGAACTCACACAAATTCCCGTTAAAGAATTGTAAGCTTATAATGATGTACTATTATCCAATAACGTATTTCACTCAAGCGATTGATAATAATTGATGCACGACTCTTTTAAAAACAAACTCTAAAGATAATAAATATTTGCTCAAAGGTTTGCTTTAAAACGATTTTGGAAAATCAACACAAGTAAAATAAATAGCCGTGTAAAGTATGTGTATTTCGTGTGTTTTACAATTTGTATGTGAATGAGTATTTATAGTAGTAGAATCATAGTAGATCTAAAACCCTAGTATAATATTTAATAAAGATACTTATCTTATCATAAAATAATATTTGCTTATCTTTTAGAAATATCTGTATCTCAAAATATTATTTGGTTTATCTTATAGAAATATATTTATCTTAATATCTCAAAATATTGTTGTAAAGATATAGTAGAATCCTAGATTAGGTAAGCAAAGGAAACAACCTAGGTTGGCCGAAATCCTCTAGCTCACGAAACCCTAGGAGCACGAATCCCTAGGTGGCACAAACTAGGTTTTCACGAAACCCTAGATGGCTCAACCACTAGGTGGGCTAATTAGGTTAACAACAAATTGAGATAGAATATATTAGAAACCCTAGGTAGCATGACAACCCATAAGTTGTATTACTAACCAATAGAATATCATAAATATATTCTCTATTAAAATAATTGATAAATATAAAAATACTCTTTTACTTTTGAAAACATTTCAAAAAAATTTATTTCCAAAATCATGCATCAATATTTTATCATCCAAAGTCATAGACTAAAGCTATAACTTTTGAACATATAAAAATCTCTCGAATGGAAATAGTTACGGGAATGACGGACATATACTATTCTTAAATCTTCACAAAGATCTGTCAGTTACGGATCATCTCTTCATCCGTGATCACAAAGACAACTCCATCTTGAGTCTTGTGTCGTATTGTTGTAGATCTTGTTTGAAAGCGATTTTCCTTAAAGTTATGCCGGGTTAGCTATAACTTCCATGTTCACTTCCAAAGTTATTCCTGAAGTTGTTATAACTTTGTCTCACAAACTTTATCAAAGTTATGCCTAACTTTGATCTTTCTTCTCATAATTGTTGCTAGCTATAATAAGACTAAAGCACACAATTACACGCATATGATATATCGAGTAACACATATTATTACGTAAACACATGTCATTATCAAAACTATGAAATTGGTCCAACAAATTCCCCCTTTTTGATGATGACAAGTCTCATATGATTTCCTCAAGAGGTCTTCTTAACAATGTGACTAAGTATGGTTCCCCCTCAACAAAGCACTCCAAAGTTATAGCAACTTTGATCGCAAGAACAAAACAACTTAGCCAAAGTTATAGCTTGAGAGAATTTAAGAGATAACGAGTCTTGACAAGGAGCAAGCTTAAGCAAAGACTCAAATCATATCATTTCTTCCCCCTCTTGGCATCATTGAAAACACAAGAACAAAGACATGAAACGACTAGAATAACACATGTCAAGGCAAGAAATAGATATGCAAAATACGCAATATAACACGATATATATCAAGCAAAATAAAGTGCAAATGTTAATTAAAACTACAAACCACAAAATAGATTGTTAAGCGCCATTGGGCCGAATAGAACAATGTCAAAATAAGCCAAAATGGGCCGAATAGGATTAGTAGTTTTAAGAGTTAAACAACCAAGGATAGAAAAGCAAGGCAATGTGGGTTGGACGGATAAGGCTAGGGTGCTTTATAACCGGGCCTAGTGCGGTACTCAAGAGTGGATAAACGGTCAAGGCAAGAAGACACATGTGTAGCTTCAGTGGTGAGGCAAACGTCAAAGTTCCGAACTTTCAACGAAAGAGCCTCCGTCGCATCGTATATGGTACGCATCCCCTCACGCATCTCTGTTCCGCTCTTAACCAAAGACGCGCCTTGGCTCACCAAGAATGTCATCCGATCCCTTTGCCTATATACTTCTTGCTTACAATCAAGAATGTTCCGTTCTAGCTTAGCAAGGCGATCATCCACACCATCCATCCATGTCCTCATCTCATGACTCACACCCGACCCACCTTGGTCACGGGTTGAGTTTGAAGACCCCAGTGCCACGGCTTGAACAACCGTGTCTAATACCGTCTCAATTTTCTTATCCTACGCGTCCAAGCGCTCCATGATACTACCAATGAACATATTCAATTTTGACTCAATCCCAGAAAAATCAGTCCCACCCGACTGCAAACCAACCGAACCTCCTTTGACTAAAAATAACAACTCCGGACCATTAGCATCAAGCTTCATAAATTTCAAGAACGTATCACACATTTCATCTTTTACGGCGACCCCATAATTTTGCACATTAACAACTCCCTTTGACTCAAAGAGCCGTGACAACCACATGCCATACGGCAAGTCAAGAGTAGAGTAAAATTTGTCTTCGGTCACCGAGAAAGCGGTTTGTGAAATACGATTAAAAACAAGAGAAGGTAAATTAACCCAATTGCCCTCCAACCAATGCTTAACGACTAACATCTCATAGCATGCAATTTTATCACGTCCGCCCCGCCCCGTCGCGGAATCACGGTATTCCATAAAAAATTTAACAGAAATTTCAGTTTAGGAGAAACACTACCCGCCAACACGCAACTCGACACCGTCGCCCCAACATCAAAATACTGCTTAACCTCCAGCTTAGCCATGTCCGTCAGTTCTTCCTATGACGTACTCGGATTGATTTTGATCCCATCATCAGGAACCGAAAACAGAATACAAAAGTCCGTCACGGAAATCGAAACTGAACGGCCATTTATGACGGCATGCAAGACTCCATTGTCTAAAGAAACAGAGGAAAAGAACTGAATTACCTCAATCGGATACACCGGACCCGAAAACTGAGCCACCGTTTCCCATTCTTGGAAATTTAGAAAATCAGAAAAGAATCCCAAGGCCCTACACTTGTCACACCAAGCCTTAGGATAATACCGACCACCGTGTATTCCATATTGAGCAACCCGATTCACAAGTTTTCTTTCGTCTTTTGTAAGACGGAGTTTATCAATTCCCGAAGAGGTTTCTTGCGGTGAGAAGTCACGGAAGGTTACCCGTGTTGGTTCCTCGGGAACCGCGTCCGTTGTTTCGTGTGGAGCTTCTTCTTGGAGTCTACCTTTGCCTTTATTTAACCGTCTTCTTTTCGTACCCTCAAGACTCGGTTTTGTTTGGGTTGGGTGATTGTTGTGTGGGAGGAGAAGAGGTATTTTTAGGCATGCTTGGATTGGGGGTTTTAGGATTTGGGTTTTTGGCAATTTTTGATCTAGTGGAAGCCATTGTTGAAGGTTGAAGGTTTGGGTGTTTTTGTGTTTTGTTTGGGTGTGGAAACCGTGAGGAAGGAGAAGGGTGAGTAAAAAATTGGTTGAGTAATTAAAGTGGTAAAAGTAATAGGTGTAAGAGGGTAATTATGATTGTGTAAGGGTAGGTTTTGCTTTTGTACTTGTGCACATGGGTGTGCCGTCCCAATTGATGTCTTTCCCCTTTTTTTTTTTTTTTAATTTGAATTTGGGTAGGAAAAAGAATCTTGGGTGGTTATTTTTGTTGGGATATGGTAAGGATAGAATTTGGTAAATAAAAAGATATGGAAAGGTTATATTTGTTTGAGAATTTCGGCTAGTATAGGACACATGGGTAGAATTTGCTCAATTTTGGAAAGTGAATAAGATAGGTTTTTGGCAAATATGTGGTTCATAATTCAATTACCATAAGACACTAAATATGCAAGATACTCACGTAAAATATATTATATTAAACACAAATATACTAGCAATGAAATATGCGGACACAGTCATATAATCTCGTCTTAATCTAGCCAGTCACGCAGGTTCACAAAATAAATAAGATGAATTTAATTGCTACCGATTAAACCAATTTCCAACCGCAAAATCTCAAAACGTCTTCTCGCTAACGCCTTTGTAAAAATGTCAGCCCATTGAACGTCAGTACTACAAAATTCGAGTTTAATGTTGCCCTTTTCTACATGGTCACGCAAAAAAATGATGTCTAATGTCTATATGCTTAGTACGAGAATGCTGAGCTGGGTTCTTAGAAATAACAATAGCACTCGTATTATCACAGAAAACAGGCATACAACCAACATTAACACCATAATCACATAGTTGTTGCTTTAACCAAAGTAGTTGAGAACATACAAGTCCTGCAGCGATATATTCGGCTTCTGCAGTAGACAATGCAACCGAATTTTGCTTCTTTGAGCCCCACGTTATTATGCAAGGTCCAACAAACGTAGCAAATCCAGAGGTACTTTTTCTATCTAACGAACATCCCGCATAATCTGCGTCTGAATATCCTACTAGATCGAAATTACACTCAAGTGGATACCACAAATATAAGTTAGATGTACCAATTAAATATCTCAAGATACGTTTAACTGCAATCATATGGGATTCCTTAGGACATGATTGAAATCTAGCACAGACACATACGCTGAACATAATGTCAGGCCTACTTGCAGTTAAATATAATAAAGAACCAATCATACCTCGATATGTAGTCTCATCTACGGACTTACCAGTTTCGTCTAAGGTCATTTTGTTGTCAGTTACCATGGGTGTGTCCATTGGATGAGCGTTCTCCATACCAAATTTTCTGATTAGCTCCTTGACATATTTTTGTTGGTGAATCTTTATGCCTTCTTTGGTTTGTTGAATCTGCAATCCTAGGAAGAATTTCAATTCTCCCATCATGCTCTTTTCAAATTCTGAGGTCATAAGATCTGAAAAATACTTGCACAATTTATTGTTAGTAGAACCAAAAATAATATCGTATACATAAATTTGAGCAACAAGTAAATCACAACCCTCGGATTTTAGAAATAGGGTTTTGTCGACAGATCCTCTTTTAAAATTGTTTTGCAATAAAAATTTAGATAATCTGTCGTACCAAGCCCTAGGCGCTTGTTTCAAACCATATAAAGCTTTATCGAGTTTAAAAACATGGTTTTGAAATTTGCTATTCAAAAATCCGGAAGGTTGTTCAACAAAAACCTCTTCTTCCAAATAACCGTTAAGAAATGCAGTCTTAACGTCCATTTGGAACAGTTTCATTCCTTTATGAGCTGCGAAGGCGATGAGCAAGCGAATAGCTTCAAGTCTTGCTACTGGAGCGAAAGTCTCGTCGTAATCAATCACTTCTTGTTGATTATAACCTTGAACGACCAATCGAGGCTTGTTACGAACTATAACTCCTGAATCATCCAATTTATTTCTGAATACCCATCGAGTACCAATCACCGTTCGATTAGGAGGTCGTGGCACAAGGTGCCATACTTTATTACGTTCGAACTGTTGAAGCTCCTCTTGCATTGCTACAATCCAGTCGGATTCTGCAAGAGCTTCTTTGATGTTGGTAGGCTCTATGGTAGACAGAAAAGAATAAAATGAACAAAAGTTATTTAATGTTCGCCTCGTTTGAACTCCCTTATTCAAACTTCCTAGGATACTTTCCATAGGATGAGAACTCTTATATTTCCATTTCTTAGAGTTCCTAGGCTCATCATCATCTGATCAACTATCACTTTCCTCAAATGATTCAGAATCAAGATTGGTTCCCCCTGAGTTGGACTCTGGGGTTATAGCTGAAGTTGGTACAACTTCAGTTACACCATCTTGGTTCTGGTTCAAAGTTATAGCATCATCAGCTATAACTTCAGTTTCCTTTTCCTTGTTTTGAGAAGAGACATTCGTATCATCAACAATTGTCTCAGTTATCTGTTCAAGGTCATTTGCGGATTTATCAAGTTTGTCGTTGATTCCTTCAATAATTTCTTCATTATTAACTGGCTCGTCTTCCCTTGAAAGACGAAAGTCTGGATCATTCATGTCTTCTTCTTCATTCTGTTCAACTTGTTCAGGCACATTATCTTCATCAAATACAACATGAACACTTTCTTCTATGCACAATGTTCTTTTGTTAAAAACTTTAAAAGCTTTACTATGATTAGAATAGCCAACAAACACTGCTTCGTCACTTCGTGGATCAAATTTGCTCAAATTACTTTTTCCATTATTATGGACAAAACACTTACTCCCGAAGCAACGAAGGTGAGCTATATTGGGTTTTCTCCCTCTTAAAAGTTCATAGGGAGTCTTTTTGAGAATAGGTCTAATCATAGCTCTATTGTGCACATAGCATGCAGTACTAATGGCTTCTGCCCAAAAGCTCTTAGGAAGGCCACTACACAAAAGCATAGTGCGGGCCATGTCCTCTAATGTTCTATTCATACGTTCCACGACACCATTTTGTTGTGGGGTTCGTGGTGCAGAAAAGTTATGTCCTACACCATTCTCCCTACAATATTCTATAAAAGCTTGATTATCAAATTCGGTGCCATGATCCGTACGAATGGAAACTAACTTTTTATCATACTTGTTTTGGGCGAGCTTCATTAGTACTACAAACTCATCGAAAGTTTCATCTTTAGTAAATAGAAAGATAGGCCATACATACCTGGAGTAGTCGTCGACTAGGACGAATACGTACCTTGATCCACCGCGGCTTCTAACTTTCATAGGTCCACATAGATCCATGTGTACCAACTCAAGTGGACGCTCTGTACTTACTACTCGTTTCGGTTTGAATGAAGATCTAACTTGTTTACAACGGGCACATGAGTCACACATCTTTTCTTGTTCGAATTTGATTGAGGGTAGACCCTCAACTAAATCCCAAGACTTAAGTTTCTTTAAAATCGTTGGACTGATGTGTGCAAACCTCTTGTGCCACAAGCATGAATCATCCACAGTGAGTTTCATGCACGTAAAGGAACTTGTAGTGACTTTGTTTAAATCAATCATATACACGTTCCGTTTACGTAAGCCTTCTAAGATAACGTTACTAGTACCTTCAATTATGATACGACAAACATTTGAATGAAAAACGACTTTATTTCCTTTGTCACATAATTGAGAGATACTTAGCAAGTTATGCTTAAGGCCATCTACCAGATATACGTTATTGATAGCATGTGAAGAAGATATACCAATCTTACCTACACCGATTATGTTGCCCTTCTTGTTGTCTCCAAAGGTGACGTTGCCACCGTTGAAGGGCTCTAGTGAAAGAAAAAGATTCTTGTTTCCAGTCATGTGTCTCGAACATCCATTGTCGAGATACCATAGATTATTTTCTTTCACTATTACCTGCAAGAGAATCAAATACAGCTTTTAGGTACCCACGCTAAGTTGGGTCCTTTATGGTTAGTGACTCTATATATTTGATCCTTCCTAACCCATACCTGTTTGACAATTCTTTTCTTCTTAGGATAGGGTTTGCTAGGTTTATTATATTGTTTGTTATTGTTGTGACGCACATTAGATTTAAACGACTGATTCTGATTTACATTAGGTTTAGATTTTGAAGGTACAGATGTGTAATCGAAAGCCATGTCATAAAACCATCTAAACTCATTATTTCTAACCTCATCACGTTGAGGTTCAGATTCGGACTCACTAGACGCGTCATGCTCTTTCACAAAATCAGTTTGATTTTTGTTGTCGTTAACATATTTAACACAATTATCTTTAACATGACCGTTGTGACCACAATAATTGCAAATCAGATATTCTGAAAGATTGACGTACTTCCTTCTTCTAAAATCACGGTCAGAAGGAGTGGATTTGCACTTATCATGGTCTCTACGACTATAGCATTCATGACCAAGACCCATCTTCATGTTATTGTTAGACTGTTCGGTAAGGAAGTCTAAGACCTTTTGACTTCCTTCCCACTTATCATGAACTTTTCGTGCATGTAGGAGCAATTCCTTCAAAGACTGAATTTCTTTTTCACACGACGAATGGTCTACATTCGAGTCTTTGGAGGAATTGTTCTTTTTGAAATTTTCACGAAAATCATTGAAACGTTTGTTCAAGATAAGTTTCTCCTCATTGTGTTGACTTTTGGCTTGGGAGAATTCAGCCTTCAAATCTTTCAATTGCTGAGAAAGAAAAGAGTTTACTTTCTCATGATCAAGAATAACAAGTTCCTTTGCCTTAGCTTCAGATTGTAAATGCTCATTGACTTTCTTCAATTCTAAAGTTATAGCTTCAATAGCTATAACTTTGGCTTGAAGATGCTTAATGTTGATCTTCAACTCTGAGATTATAGCTTTATTAGCTATAACTTTAGACTCAAGAGCTTCTTTCTCAACATTTGTCTTGTCTGAAGTTATAGCTGAAGTTGCCATAACTTTAGACTTGAGCTTTTTAGCTTTGGCCTTAAGAAGTTGGTTTTCCTCAGCAATGTCAAGAATTTGTTCTTTAAGATCTTTCAATTCTAGACTCTGCTCATGACAATGATCTAAGGCTTCTTCAAAATACTTAATTAAAGACTTCTTAGATAAATTCTTAACTTGCTTTTTAAGTTCAAGATGACTAACCTCTTCGTCATCTTCTGAATCTGGTTCTGAATCTGAGTTGCCAACAAGACACATCTCGGATTCACTTTCATTGTCACTGTCAGAAATTAGGTCAAGACTGACGTTGCTTAGACACAAGTTGGCGACTTCCTCTTCCTCTGACTCGTCGTCTTCTGTGTCGAGATCTCCCCAGCAATAAGCCATCATCACTTGCTTGAATTCCTTCTTGGTTTTGTCTCGTTGATTTTTGTCTTTGATTTTCTTCCATGTGGGGCAATCTTTGATCATGTGATCATTATCCCCACATTTGAAGCAACCACGACTTGAAAGAGACCCTTTTGACTCAATTGGCTTTTTGTAAGATTTATTAGTGTTATTGTTAAACGTTTTACCTTGTGGTTTATTAAAGAATTTTTTCTTAAAACGTCTAGCAAACAACACTGTTTCATCTTCAAGATCCGAATCTTGTCTTTCACTAGATTCGGCCTGTAAAGCCACCTTCTTGCTATTACTATCATTTGCCGCATCTTCATCAAGAGTAATCTCATGAGCCATTAGGGTTCCAAGTAGCTCTTGATAAGATAGGTCAGATAGGTCTTTACATTCCTCAATTACCGTCACCTTAGGTCTCCATCGTTTAGATAGACTTCTAAGGATCTTCCTGGCAATTTCCTCGGAGTCAAAAGTTTTTCCAAGATTTTTCAATTCATTAATGATACTGGAGAAGCGAGTAGACATGCTGTCAAGCGATTCATTTTGTTCCATGGAGAACAATTCGTATTTTCGCATAAGTAGAGCTATGCGTTGCTTTTTGACAACAGTTGTCCCCTCATAAGCTAACTCAAGACCATCCCATATTTCCTTGGCAGTAGAACTAGATGAGAAACGATCAAATTCAGTATGGGTCATGCCGTTTTGCAACAGACTAATAGCCTTTGAATTTTTCTCAGCTTTCTTATAATCTGCCTCAACATAGTCATCTTCTTTCTTTTCGATGGAAGTGCCAGTAGCAGATCCAAGCATGATCTTATTAGGACCATTCTTAATGATTAGCCAACACTCCCAATCGTTACCCTTTATGAAATGGGTCATCATATTTTTCCATAAACTGTAGTTCTTCCCATCGAATACGGGACACTTCAGATGTTTGGAATCCATTAAAATAAAATTAAATGCAGCGGAAAATAAATAAAAATAAAAAGATAAATGGATCAGACTCCTTGCTGTAAGGCAATCAAGAGCACGAGGCTCTGATACCAATTGTAGAGTCTATTGATCGAATACGAAAGAGGGGGGGGGGGTGAATTGAGTATTAAAAACTAGCCCCACTTTTTCGATTTATATGATATGTAATTAATTATTTGATCTTATGAATTAAAATCAACTAATTAATTAATCAAAGTAAGCGCAAATAACGAAATAACGAAAAGTAAAGAGATAAGAGAGAGGCACACGATTTTTGAAGTGGTTCAGTTTCACACGTTGAAACCTACGTCCACTATTCTCGATTAATAATTTTTAGTACCTTTCTACGGATTACAAAAATTACCAACCCACTCGTATAATCAACACTATGATTATAACTCAAGGGAGTATCGCTAAATACTCTATACTATCTTACGCTAATAAGAAAGTACAATATAACTCACACAAATTCCCGTTAAAGAATTGTAAGCTTATAATGATGTACTATTATCCAATAACGTATTTCACTCAAGCGATTGATAATAATTGATGCACGACTCTTTTAAAAAACAAACTCTAAAAATAATAAATATTTGCTCAAAGGTTTGCTTTAAAACGATTTTGGAAAATCATCACAAATAAAATAGATAGCCGTGTGAATGTATGTGTATTTCGTGTGTTTTTCAAGTTGTATGTGAATGAGTATTTATAGTAGTAGAATCATAGTAGATCTAAAACACTAGTATGATATTTAATAAAGATACTTATCTTATCATAAAATAATATTTGCTCATCTTTTAGAAATATCTTTATCTCAAAATATTATTTGGTTTATCTTATAGAAATATATTTATCTTAATATCTCAAAATATTGTTGTAAAGATATAGTAGAATCCTAGATTAGGTAAACTAAGGAAACAACCTATGGAGGCCGAAATCCTAGCTCACGAAACCCTAGGAGCACGAATCCCTAGGTGGCACAAACTAGGTTTTCACGAAACCCTAGATGGCTCAACCACTAGGTGGGCTAATTAGGTTAACAACAAATTGAGATAGAATATATTAGAAACCCTAGGTAGCATGACAACCCATAAGTTGTATTACTAACCAATAGAATCTCATAAATATATTCTCTATTAAAATAATTGATAAATATAAAAATAAAACTCTTTCACTTTTGAAAACATTTCAAAACATTTTATTTCCAAAATCATGCATCAATATTTTATCATCCAAAGTCATAGACTAAAGCTATAACTTTTGAACATAAAATCTCTCGAATGGAATAGTTACCGAATGACGACCTATACTATCTAATCTTCACAAAGATCTTCAGTATACGGATCATCTCTTCATCTTGATCACAAAGACCCTCCATCTCGAGTCTTGTGTAGATTTATGTAGATCTTGTTTGAAGCGATTTTCCTTAAAGTTATGCCTGGTTAGCTATAACTTCCAAGTTCACTTCCAAAGTTATTCCTGAAGTTGGTATAACTTTGTCTCACAGACTTTATCAAAGTTATGCCTAACTTTGATCTTTCTTCTCATAATTGTTGCTAGCTATAATAAGACTAAAGCACACAATTACACGCATATGATATATCGAGTAAAACATATTATTACGTAAACACATGTCATTATCAAAACTATGAAATTGGTCCAACACTTCTAATGTGACTTTCCTGGACAAACTTGTTGATTAGTGAGTTGGCTTGATGGTAGGCCATGGTGGGGGTGGCTGGGATGCTCTGGTGTACCTCCTTGGTGCTGGATTTGATAACTGGTCTGCTGAGCTCTAACTGGCATTGTTTCTGGCTTGTGTGGGGAATGTGGACTGAAGTGGACCTTGGCATGGCTTGATGAGCCCTGGACTATCTTCCTCAATGTCTTGGCTTGGTTTGACTTGAATTTGGCTTGCCATGGCCTGTTGTTTGGACCTTGTGACTCGAGCTTCCATCTGAGGGTGTCTTGGGGTCAGGCTTGTCTGGCTTGTGGCATGATCATCAAGGCCCCTTGGGTGAGCTCCTGCTGCAATATATGTATGCATTATTATAATATATACGTCAATTATAAACATCATATATTTATAATTTGCTAATTAAATATAACTGTGACAACCCTCGCGAATGCGGAAATAAAACATAACAAGCATGTGATTTATATAGCAGAAAATACGATGTTTTTAAAACTTTTTACGTGCAAGATAGAAATACGAGGAATGTCAAATAAATACAAACTAAAATAGAATATACTACAAAGAGACGAGGTCTCTCAAAATGTTATCCAACATCAAAGTTATTAGCAACTAGCTAAACAACGTCTAGAGGTGACTCATCCAGGCCAACGCCCGTTAGCGCACACCCGAACCCAAAATACCACAAGCAAAAAGCCATCCAAGCAAACAACCTGTTCATCCATGAAAAACATGAACGCCACAATCAGTGGGGAGTAACTCCGGGTTCTCCCAGCCATATCACATTAAACGTACATAAACGGAAATACAAAAGTAGAAGCATGCATATATAGATATACATATGAAGTACGAGAAAGGATAAATAGGCAATTCAATATGCAAAGATATCGCTACATGAAGTACAAATCCGTAACTATCATGCTATAGATAGACTCGGGGAAGAAACTCTTAGGAAACCATATACACTCACTAGGGCTTGCATCTCACCGTTAGCGGCATAAGTTTGATAAGATTGAGACTCGACAAACAAAAAATGCCAAGTCATCCAATGATCACGAATAATCAATCATGTAATCATCCATCCAAACATACCAATTCATTGACGACATCTCTCACGGTAAATGAAACGCACTAGCACCGTGTACATGGCAAGTATGATTAAAAGGCATCCACGGGATAAGACATTTCCCTGAACGCATACACGATGACATTTCGTATATGTAGACTAATTTCCTCCCGGTAGGACGACGATAATAATATGCTCCTAGTCTAAACCTGGCCAGACTCTCGGAATAAACATTTTTCGATTCGACATGCGATGACATTTCGCATCCAAGACTCGGTCAATCATAGACGCCGATTACCCCAAATTTGGTCGACATTCACGAAAGAGGCGGAAAAGAGCAAAAGCCTCACAACAAGCGGTACGATACATGCAAATGACACCACCTCGCAAGTACACAACATTTGACGGCCGGGTCGATCAACGCCAAACGTTCGCCTCCCAACAACGTCGTCATATGCCCACTAACACATGCAATTAAGCAGTAAGGATACACTCCCCGTTCCGAAATTCCAGCCTTACGAACGTGGAGGTAGCCAAGGGAATGAGAGTACAAAGCACATAGGAAATTAGTGCTCAAACCGTAACATTTGTAAAACCGACTCAAAGTGGGACATACAGAAAACCGTCACAAAACATGCGATACAAGCGAATGGAATATCATATATTCGAAACATTAATATTTAAAGTCATTACGTAAATTTATACGATAAACGAACCATCGGAAATATTATAAATGAAAACATTAGTAAGAATTGTAAATAAAATTCCAGCGTGTGCCAGCCGGTCAAGGTGACCGGCTTCCGGCTACCTGGCTGGCATCAATAGTAACAATTGAAAACAAACCAAAATGCAGCGAGTCCCAGCCGGTCAAAGGGACCGGGTGCCGGCTACCCGGCTGGGACCAAAGTCATACGAGAAAAACAAAGGCATGTGATATAAGCATGATATAAATGTAACAATGATAAACATGAAACAATACATGATTACATAAGCATTAGACCAAATTTAGGAAGTATAAAGAATAAGAAATATAAATCTCATCTCAAATCAACAAGTTTGGAAACTATTAAAACAAGGGTCCACTTCAAACGGTCATAACTAGAGTTCTCGACATTCAAATGCAGAAATTCCAAGTTGAGGTGATATCTTATCCTCTTACGGTTCGAACGGTAGGTCACAAGCCTAAAACAAGCAAGTAACGAAGGATATATGATCATTTTATGAAAAGGGGTCGGTGTAGTGAGTCCCAGCCGGTCAGGGGGACCGGCGGCCTGGTACCCGGCAGGGAACATGTAACACCCGGAAATGTACCCTATTTTTCTAGTAGAAATATTTTACGAAACCTTTTCAGCAAATTTAAGTTTTAATTTAGAATTTAAAGTTTCGAGTCGAATTTAGAATTTCCGAGTTCGTATTTGGAGTTTCCGCGAGATTCCATGAGAATCCCGTCTTAAGGCGAGTTTGACTTTTTGTTGACTTTTACTCATACATACTCATACTCCCTCCTTAACCTATTTCATTCAACACAAACAAAAAACTCTTTCTTCTTCCTTAAGAAACCTTGCCTCCCTCTTCATTTTCGATCTTTGAATCATCGTATCTCCTTCGTTCTTTGATAGAATTCGCGTAAGTTCATCTCATTCTTCTCCCCTTACCTTCCTCTATCCGTATTGATGTTAAAATCATCGTCTTTCTCGCTTTTCAAATTTCCCGTCTTTCTCAAGATGAATTTCATTCATCTTTTATGATCTATTTGTAGGTGGTGACCTCCAAGATCCCGACAAAGACTATTACCTTATTGAAGAGGAGCTTGGCGATTAGTAGAGACGCTTAAAGGTAACGGTGAAGGGTTACTCGGTATCATTTACGTGTTTTACATGCTTTATATGCTAGAAATCGTATTAGAATACGATTAGGAAGCCTAGAATTCATAGTATGATCAATGAATGTTGTTATATGATGAATGTTGATGATATATATTGATTGTTGATGATTATTAGAAGTATATTTGAGAATTGAATTGAATTGGTTAAGTGAGCAAGGCTCACGGGTGAAAGGGTGTTCCCAGCCGGTCGACCGGCCGCCGGTCTGACCCCCGGCTTAGAACACTCCAGTAACATTTTTGGAAAATTTGGAATTTGTATGAAGAGGTGTTCCTGGCCGGCCCACCGGCTACCGGTCCATCGACCGGCCTGGAGCACATTTCTCTGTTTTGGATGATTTTTGGTTTTTGCCTGAGTTCTGAGCCGGCCCACTGGCCGCCTCCCTCCTGACCGGCCTGGAACACGGCTGTGTTCTTTTCTTTTAATTTCTAAAAATAGAAATTATTAATAGTTCGCATGATCCGTTAATCGTATAATTTTACGTAGAGTCTTATAATATTCATGTTTTGGATATATGATATTCCATTCGCTTGTATCACATGTTTTGTGACGGTTTTTGCTATGTCCCGCTTTGAGTCGGTTTTTACAAATGATACGGTTTGAGCACGGTTTTGTCTTGTGCTTTGTATTCTCATTCCCTTGGCTACCTTCCCGTTCGTAAGGCTGGAATGTCGGAACGGAGAGGTATCCTACTGCTTAATTGCATGTGTAGTGGGCATACGACGACGTTGTTGGGAGTTGAACGCAATGCGTTGAACGACCCGGCCGTCAAATGTTGTGTACTTGCGAGGTGGTGTTATTTGCATGTAGCGTACCGCTTGTTATGAGGCTTGAGCTCTTTTCCGCCTCTATCGTGAATTGATCTACCGAATTTGGGGTACTCGGCATATATATTGTAAGACCGAGTCTTGGATGCGAAACGTTATCGCATGTCGAATCGGAAAACGTGATTCCGAGATCCTGGCCGGGTTTAGACTAAGACCGTATTATTATCGTCGTGCTACCAGGAGGAAATTAGTCTACATATACGAAAGGTAGCATCGTGTATGAGTTCACGGAAATGTCATATCTCGTGGATGCCTGTTAATCATACTTGCCATGTACACGGTGCTAGTGCGTTTCATTTACCGTGAGAGATGTCGTCTTGTGTCGTCGTTCTTGAATGCGTGATTTCATGATATTATTCATGGTCATTGCATGATTGGGCACCGTCTATGTATTGGGTTGTTTGAATGGGTGATAACATGATGGATTAATTCATGGTCATTGCATGACTTGGCATGGTTGTTTGTCGAGTCTCAATCATATCAAACTTATACCGCTAACGGTGAGATGCAAGCCCTAGTGAGCGTATTCGGTTGCCTAAGAGTGTCTTTCCCCGAGTCTTGAATCACATGATGGATTCAGAATTGTAACTCTTATGCTCTTATCATTATCTATTGAATTGCCTATCTATTCTTATCGTATCTCGCATGTATATCTATATATGCATGCTCTACTTTTGTATTTCCTTCTATGTACGTTCAATGTGATATGGCTGGGAGAACCCGGAGTTACTCCCCACTGACTGTGGCGTTCATGTTTTTCATGAATGAACAGGTTGCTTGCATTGGATGGCTTTTTGCTTTGACTATTTTGGGTTCGGGTGTGAGCTAGCGGGCGTTGTCCCTGGAAGATTAACCTCTAGTCGTTAATTAGCTAGTTTGCTAAACACTTGTTCTTTGCTCACATTCCAAGTGGAGGTGATAGCTTATCCTCTTACGATTCCAACGGTAGGTGACAAGCCCAAACCACGCAAGTAACGAAGGAGATATGATCATTTTACGAAAAGGAGTCGGTGTAGTGAGTCCCAGCCGGTCAGGGGGACCGGCGGCCGGGTACCCGGCTGGGAACACATTCACCCGAGAACAACAACTCTTCAATCATCCATTTTCAATTATCATAAATAACTACTATCAACTATCAATAATCATTAATTATCATCAACAATCATTAACAAACAACACTCATCATCAACAACACAAGTTCTATGAATACTAATCATATTCCAAATACGATTACTAACATAGAAAACACATTAAAACACGTAAATGATATCGAGTAACCCTTCACCGTTACCTTTTCGCGTCTTCAATCCTCGTCAAGGTCCTCCTCTACTAAGTAGTCGTCTTAGTCAGGGTCTTGAAGGTCACCACCTACGATTAGATGATAAAAGATAAATATAATTCACCTTTGAGAAAGACGGATAAATTAAAAAGCGATAAAGACGGTAATTTTATTACCAATTAAGATAGAGGCGATGAGAGGGAAAGATTAAGACGAACCTTAGTGAATTTGAGCGAGAAACGAAGGAGTAGCGACGAATCTAAGCTTGATAAAAATGGAGTTTAGGTTTTGGTGGTTTGATGAGGAAGAAAGAGTAAGTGGAAAAGAAGGAAGGAGTTAGGGTTTATGAGGGGATATAAGGAGGGTGAGTGGAAAAATATGGGAAAAGCCTATAAGCGCCTTAAGGCGTAACACACTCGGAATCGCGAGAAAAGTCCGAAAACGAACTCGGATTTTCTAAAATAGATACGGAAAATTAAATTCTAGACTAAAACTAAAATTTGCTGAAAAGTATCTGTATAATATTTTTACTATACAAATAGGGTACATTTGCGGGTGTTACAATCACCCCACCTTTTAAAACGTTTTGTCCTCGAAACTTGAGAGTAGAAAACAACAGTATCAAGGACAAGAATCAGTTTTCAAAATTAATACGAAAACTTTTATGAGGGAAATATTTATGAAACGAGGTTCATCTCGAAAATGGTTTAAGGATATTTTCAGCAGTGCAAAACTTTATTTACGGATCGCAGGAGTGCCCGTCGCGAACGAGTACTCTAGTTATCCAAATCAAATTAATGTCGAAATAGTGAAATCGAAATTCAAAACAAATGTTAGTAAGTGTAGGACTAGTTATCAGATGTCTCCAATAACAAGTGCAAACATCCAAACAAGCGCAAAATCCAAATATAAAAGCGAAAGAAATCCATTTTCTCCAAAAAGAGGGTACACAATCCATCTTTAGACTTCTTTGAAAAGTTAAATTAGAAATACAATATGGAAATTTGAAGGTTTTATCAAAGATAAAATAAAAATAAAAAGACATTACACAAACATAGAGCGACTCGCACATCTCACCCACAATTCAGGGTAACAAAATATATACAAAACACTCAAAAATGAAACAAATCAAACTCTTAGGGATAGGAAGATCAAGATAAAGTCGGCAGGAAGATCTACAAGAATTCGTCATCACTAACTCTACTAAAAAACCAAATCCTCAAGAGAATGCAATTTACCCAATTTGCAACACATCATTTTCAATCATCAGAATTCCTACAAAAACATTCCATAATCACGAGATTTCAAGCCAATAACCTAATTATTCAGATCCATTTAGTATCTACTGAAGTCCATCGGCACGGTAGAATTCACAACTAACAATCCACATGTAAGATTCATTACGTACTCTAATCTTCTTAGTTTCATCAAAACCCTTACTAGAAACCACCAACAAAATATTTATATCTAGGGAAACATGATCCCTAACAACCACAAGGTAAAGGAGACTTACCATGAAAATCCTTTGATTCAATTTACTTCAAGCTCATTATCCTAAATTTACAATGAACTTTCTCATCCTCGAAAGTCAAAACACAATCAAAGCAACAAACATGATTATCTAAGATCCAACTAGCCTCATCCAAAGTCTCACGACAAGGGAAAATCCACAATCCATTATCGCTTATAATGATTCTTTAATACGCCATAACATCCTTAATTCAATCATTACTACGCTCGAAGCCTCAAATATAGATAGTCACATTAGCAAACTATGGTGGTTACTAATCCTCAAGATAAATGGGTTCACCATTATATCTCCATAATCCATAACAACTGAGCACTCACTATCAAAAGCTTGCAATGAACATTTGTCAATTTCAAACTATGATTCCTTAAGAATAAAAGAAAATTACTAATTCCAAACCACAAATGGCCAATCACTTGGCAATCAGACAACCATTCAAATCATCTAGCTCATCTAAAACTCAAAATGAATCAATTTTCATTTATGACAATACTCCTCAAACTTTGGTTACCGGCTTAATTACCCTAAAGCAAAGTCTCTTTTAGAATCCACCAATTAGAGACATATAATTCCCAAATGATATCTCAAGCAACCGTTATGATACCCAACAACAACGAACTATCATCACGCTCAACTCGATTCCCAAAATAGCACTACAATAGCAAGCTCAATAAATGAAGCCATCAAGAGAGTACAATACCACCAACAGATTCATCCTAAGGTTTAAATCTGAATTCTATTTATGGTCAAAAACAACACGAAGCTAGCTAACAACCCAATCATTTCACCAGAGGAAAGACAATGACACCATGAAATTGGAAACGATAGGAGATTTCGAGGGAAACACGAACGCGACAAGATCGGACAAAAATTAGAGGAACGCTGGAGGCAGGGAGCCAAAAGCTAGAAATTGGATATATATAGCTATGAAGATAGCCAAGCAAAGGAAAAGATAAGAGAAAACATTTTCCTAGGAATCTGGCTTAGTAGGAACTTGCATGAAAGGAAATGGAAAGGGATAATGGTACGAGTAAAGGTTTAAAGTTTAATCCACAAAATTTCTCCTTTCAGACTCAGGGTGATAGCAAAGCAACTCATCCCGATAACCAAGGTCTCTTACAAGAGACCATCGTACTACAAATCATCAAAGTAAGGTACACCTAGATTTAACAAATCGATTACAACCCAATTCATCCACCCTTTCATATAACACGGACTCCCAATTGCGGAATTGCAACTCAAGCATAGTAACATTCTCTCAACTCCAAAATTTGACACATTCCCAAAGGTTTCTAAATCGAAGAACTAATAAGGAATTCTTCATACTAATCTCTTTTCAACTCCTATGGCCCACAAGGTAGAACACAGAACAAAACGTCATTATCAACATCATAAGGCATCACCGTCATAGCCAATCTAATCAGATTCCACTTATGTCCATAATCCTTAAGTAACATGGTTTAATCTATCATGATGACTTACTACCTCAACCAAGTCTCCGATACCATGATATAATATCATAATTTTAAATGCAATGATTAAAGCCAAGTATTTTTCCTCCAAGCATATACCCAAAGGTACACACTAGAAAATCACAAGAAGTCACTTAATCTCAAAAGTATTTTGCACCTCAAGTATCATTCAAAGCTTCTCATTTACACCAATTAGACCTATCATAAGCATAGTCTTCAAAAGAATACTAAACTTTTAAGTCCAAAAGATTAAATTATTAATGAGTTAAGAAGTCCTAGCCAACTCATTCAACCTTACACCATCGAATATCATGAACTATTTACACACAAGTCATGACAAGCATTTATACATTAAAATCATCAAACATATATTACCACACTTTCCTCAAAGATCCCAACTCTCACCACTAGGGGTGAACTTAGGTCTACACAATTTTTCTCATATCCCAAATTCATTCAAATCAACACTAACATTCTACAAAGTCCAAAATTCTTCCGACCAAGGTTTATATACTACAAACAAACGGGTATGGTATCCACAAAAGGTCACGTGAGAAAGTTGAGGGTAGAAATGGTAAGATGGAGGAAACTATCAAGCGTAATTTCCAAGAGGCAACCAAGTTGGAAGAGAAAGAAGCACCTAGATAGAAGAGAGAGAGCACGCATGATACATTAAGGACGAGAGAAATCATCGATGAGGAAGAAATACACTTCAATTAGGCTTGTCAATCTTCAAATCTTTTGTAGAGGATACTTCTTCTAGGTAACAGATGATCCACCTCAAGACGGTAGATACAAACAAACATCACTCAACACAATCAACAAACAGGTTAGAACCTAACAAACATCAAGTACACCAAAGGCTACCAAGTAAAATCCTTAACTTCTACCCATCTCTCATTTATTATTTCATGGTCAAGTGGTTTAAGTTTAGGGTTCACGTGTGTGCGTCGGGAGCGTTTAAGCTCTGATACCAACTGTGACAACCCTCGCGAATGCGGAAATAAAACATAACAAGCATGTGATTTATATAGCGAAAATTACGATGTTTTTAAAACTTTTTAAATGCAAGATACAAAATACGAGGAATGTCAAATAAATAAAAACTAAAATAGAATATACTACAAAGAGACGAGGTCTCTCAAAGTGTTATCCAACATCAAAGTTATTAGCAACTAGTTAAACAACGTCTAGAGGTGACTCATCTAGGCCAACGCCCTCTAGCTCACACCCGAACCCAAAATACCACAAGCAAGCAACCTGTTCATCCATGAAAAACATGAACGCCACAATCAGTGGGGAGTAACTCCGGGTTCTCCCAGCCATATCACATTAAACGTACATAAACGGAAATACAAAAGTAGAAGCATGCATATATAGATATACATATGAAGTACGAGAAAGGATAAATAGGCAATTCAATATGCAAAGATATCGCTACATGAAGTAAAAATCCGTAACCATCATGCTATAGATAGACTCGGGGAAGAAACTCTTAGGCATCCATATACACTCACTAGGGCTTGCATCTAACTGTTAGCGGCATAAGTTTGATAAGATTTAGACTCGACAAACAAAGCATGCCAAGTCATCCAATGATCACGAATAATCAATCAAGTAATCATCCATCCAAACATACCAATTCATTGACGACATCTCTCACGGTAAATGAAACGCACTAGCACCGTGTACATGGCAAGTATGATTTAAAGGCATCCACGGGATAAGACATTTCCCTGAACGCATACACGATGACATTTCGTATAAGTAGACTAACTTCCTCCCAGTAGTACGACGATAATAATACGGTCCTAGTCTAAACCTGGCCAGACTCTCGGAATAAACGTTTTCCGATCCGACATGCGATGACATTTCGCATCCAAGACTCGGTCAATCATAGACGCCGAGTACCCCAAATTCGGTCGACATTCACGAAAGAGGCGGAAAAGAGCACAAGCCTCACAACAAGCGGTACACTACATGCAAATGACACCACCTCGCAAGTAGACAACATTTGACGGTCGGGTCGATCAACGCCAAGCGTTCGCCTCCCAACAACGTCGTCATATGCCCAATAACACATGCAATTAAGCAGTAAGGATACACTCCCCGTTCCGATATTCCAGCCTTACGAACATGGAGGTAGCCAAGGGAATGAGAGTACAACACACATAGGAAATTAGTGCTCAAACCTTAACATTTGTAAAACCGACTCAAAGTGGGACATACCGAAAACCATCACAAAACATGCGATACAAGCGAATGGAATATCATATATTCGAAACATTAATATTTAAAGTCATTACGTAAATTTATACGATAAACGAACCATCGGAAATATTATAAATGAAAACATAAGTAAGAATTGTAAATAAAATTCCAGCGTGTGCCAGTCGGTCAAGGTGACCGGCTGCCGGCTACCCGGCTGGCATCAATAGTAATAATTGAAAACAAACCAAAATGCAGCGTGTCCCAGCCGGTCAAAGGGACCGGCTGCCGGCTACCCGGCTGGGACCAAAGTCATACGAGAAATGTAACCCGAAAAGTACCCAATTTGCTTAAGCAATAGCTTATGGATACTTTTCAGTAGAACTTAAGTTTTTAATATAGGAATTTTTGTTCCGAGTCGTATTTTGAAATTCCGCGTTCGTATTTGGAATTTTTGAGAGATTTCATGAAAAGACCGTTTTTGGTCATCTTTGACTTTTCTTGACTTTTAAACCGTCTTTGACTTTTTCTTGACTTTTTAAAGTCGTCATTGACTTTTTATTGATTTTTAAGTCGTCAGAAACTTTTCTTGACTTCTAAGTCATTTTTGACTTTTCCCGACTTTTTAGTCGACTTTGACTTCCGTTGACTTTTCACGTCTCGCCTTACAAGTTTGAAGACCGAAATTTTATTTAAAAAAATAATATTTTTAATTTATTTCTATTTGGATTTATTAAGATTTATCATAATTTAATATAATTATTTTGAATTTATTTGGAATTTAAAGAATAACTTTTAAGGTTTTTAACCAAACGTCATTTAACTATTCCCGACGCATCGTAATGCGCGCAACAAAATCGAAACTCGACTTTGGCATGAGTCACACGCCTATGTCATCATTTTCCACTCACAACTAGATATTTTATTTGTTTTGATTAAACAAATCATAATATCTAGATATTTATTAACTTTATCAATCCGTTAACGAAAATTACGCAAATCGAGCAAAAACAGACCCGGAAGTCACCATACCACACGGCTCCTTTTCCCCTCTAATAGCCTTGATATTTTCATTACTTTTGATTACAATATCATAATATCTAGATATTTGGTGTAATTAACTTTATCGTTAATTATATTTAATCGTTTACCGTAAAATAATTATTAAACGCGAGTCAATTAC